>SKCR01050793.1:0-38363 GCA_019454045.1 Zanthoxylum bungeanum | reverse complement strand
TATTATATTTTTATTATCAGTATACATAATATTGAACTAAAAAGAAGAGAAAAATCACATATACAGAAAAATAATACATATATATATATATATATATGTATGTATATACGATAGGCTCAAGAACTTTCTTTTTTGACACAAAAATATTCACAAAATCTTCATCATTCAATACAAATCAAATCAATGGATGGTAATTAACACCCTCTTTTTAATTTTATTAACAACAAAATTAGATATTAGTGAAACCCATAATATTTTATTAATATATTTTATTTCTCCTCATTAATATGTACCATCTTATTTATTTCTTCTTTTAAATTTTTATCTCTAGACCCGGTCATGATTTCGGTTGGGAACCAAAACTGAACCGGTAAGAACCGGCCAGTTCCGGTTCGAATTGTTGGAGCCGTATGGTTCTATTTGGTTTGGCTAGGGCTAGTCGTTGTGTTGACAGCAGGGAGCAACGGCTCCATGCTGCCTTTAATTTTTTTCAAATGTAAAATGTATATATAATTACTAAATTATCCTTAATAACATTAATAAAATGGTTAGTTTTAGGACCAATTTAAGTATCACAAAATAATCCAAAAATGTATAAATATGGGTCATTCTTCATTTTTTCAACACAACAATTTACATTCTTAATTCTCTCAATTTCTTTAATTCTCTCATTCTCAATTCCCTCATCTTCAATTTCTCCTATTGATTTATTTTTGTAATTCTTCAATATTAATAAAAAATGACAAGCTCATCTGAGAACATCATTTCCAACATGTCAACCCAAGAGAGCGGCCAAAGAATCGGTACAAGGAAAATAGAAGTTAAGTCTCGATCTTCCGATATTTTCAAAATTCATTTTCATTTAGTCGAGACTGAAAATAACAGTCCAACAACAATATACAACTATTATGGTGTATCTTCTAAATTCACTGGCGGCTATGGAAATATGAACAAGTACTTGGATATACATCATGCCGCTGAAATTGGACTCGATACAACACAAACTCAATTGGACAAGTACGCTTTATCTAGTAGAGATATGAGTTCTTTAGATTTATTTAAATATTCTGATATTAAAAATAGAGAAGAATTTGTTAAATTTACTTATATGACACATCTTTATTTAAGTTTTGGTTAAAAATTACTTTTATTGATTATGTTCGAAATGTTTTAAATCTCGCTGCTTATAAAATTCCTAGAAATATAATAAAATGAAAAAAATTTAAATTATACAAAGATGATAAAATTATTTTAAATGAAATATTTAAAGATATTAAAAGTCGTCTTTTTATTTGTTCTGATATTTGGAGTGACCATTGGCAAACACACTCATACATGGGTGTGACTTTCATTATATTGATGTATCATGGAACATACAAAAATGACTTATTGCATTTAGAGTTTTTGATGAGTAACATACTGCATAAAATATTTATAGAATGATTAAAGTAAATATGATTTATTAGGTAAAATTTTAACAATTGGTTTTGACAATGCATCTACAAATACTGCATCAATTTGAGGGGTCTATTTTTCATGTTCATTGCACATTTCATGTCCTTAATATACATGTTCAGGATGGTCTAATTTTTTTTAGAACATCACATTAATCCTATTAAGATTTCACTTAATTGTATTTGGTTATATTCTAATTTCAGGAGAGAATGAGCCAAGTTTTGTAAATTAAATGGTGTTAAATCGATAAAATTTTCACAAGATATTCCAACTCGTTGAAATTCAACTTATTTTCTTTTAACTCAAGCTTTTCAATACAATGATGTATTGTGTAGCTTTTTTTTCCCCAACATGGTCAGCATATAACATTTTTACCTAGTCAATGAGATATTTGTGAAAAAAAATTTAGAACTTTTAAACGTTTTTAATGATGCTATAAATATTTTTAGTGGAGTTTATTATCCTACAATAAATTTAATTCTTGTTGAATGTTTGAATATTGTTGGTACTCTATATGAGCATGCTGAAAGTTCAAATGTTAATGATATTGTTTTAATTGAAGCTATTATTGTTATGAATAGAAAATGATTGACTTATTTTAAAGACATTCCATTACTTTATCTTATTGTCAAAGTTTTTGATCCTAGATTTAAATTAGAAGTTTGAAGAGTGGCTTACAAATTTACTATGTATTTTTAGGAATAAATGATGAAATTAATATTAGAAAAATAATAGATGGAAAAAATTGATTTAATAGATTTATTTAATGATTATGTTTGTATATATAACTAACAATCATCAGGATAATCTAATAGCAAACACGTAATACATTTAAGACTTAGCATATGTGTCGTTAGTTACTACAACGAAATAAAAAATAAATGGATAGCACGACTAACAACTCGGAATTAGATAATTATTTATCTACCAATTTCGAGTTTCTTCATGAAAGTTTAGTAAGTAAAAATTTGCAAGTACTTGACTGGTGGAACCGACATCAAAATTTCTATCATATGTTATCAATTATTGCTAAAGAGGTGATGGCAGCACTTGTTTCCACTGTTGCGGTTGAACAAGCCTTCAACTTAGGAGACAATATATTAGAAACGGACAGTCTTCATTACATCCAAGCACTCTAGAAGCAACAACATGTGTGGATGATTGGACCCGAGCTGATCTGAGGCAACAAGAAGATGCCATCGATGACTTTGAAGGCTTGTTCGATAATACATCTACAAGTACAAGTGAAACATGAGCTGAAAGATCAACAACAAGTACAGATAATGATGATGAGTAAATATTATAATGGGGAAGAGAACTATCTAAAAATATAATGGAACCACATGATCTTTAATTCCTCTCACCCCTAAAGGATACGTAGGCAACTTAAGTTTTTAAAAATGTAAGTTTAAGCTCTTTTATTTTATTTTTAATTTAATGTAATATAAATTCAAATTAATAATTTTAAATAAATTTGAAATCCCATTTTTTTTTTTAAAAAAATTAAAATTAAAATTAAAATTTTAAATTAAAAAATCTAAATTGGAACCGAACCAAAACCGTCCAGTTCAATTCTAGTTCTATGCCAGTTCTCGGTTCCACATTCTTGTGGAACCGAAATCCAACCGTCGAAGTTATCTGGTTCAGTTTCGATTTCACAAGTGTGGAATCAGGAATCAGATGGTTCAATTTCGGTTCGGAACCTAACTGAACTGGTGGCCATGTCTATTTGTCTCCATCAAATCAAGCAAACTAACTCTTCACCTACCTTGTTATTGTTGGGATTTATGTCCTAGAGCTTCATGCATTATAAAAGGAATTGATTATTGTAATAATAATAATAAATACATTATTCATTTTATCAAAGTTATTTGATTTATATCGCATATTATTCAATTGTCTTGTTTACCTTGATTTCTCTTGTACCTTCAGACTTAGTATATATTTGATGCATAAGAGGATTTAAGTGTGGAGTTAGTAATCTAAATAGTCCATAGAGATTAAATAAATATGGTACTTTGTTTTTGGTTTATCTATAGCTGCGGTTCATTCTATACTTGTATGACGACCTTGATCCGAGATCGTTGATGTAGTGACATGGGAATGGAGGCACCTTGTATGATAAGATCACATAGGACTGAACTTAGATAAATACGAATTTCTTTTAATATTCGTTAACCGAAGAAATTCATTTTATCTAATAGATGGTCATATATGGATTCGATCTTAATCTTGAGTGTACTACGAACTTCTGCATGACAAACTATGTCCTTTGATTTACTATGGTGAGGTTAGTGTTGCATTCCCGGCCAATAACTACGTATTTTGGGGATATGGTTTGGTGTGTAGCTGGGAACATTTTACATAGATATGGAATTTACTCATTCTTACGAGAAGAAGATAAATATCTCTTTTAAGTGTTGATTCAGGACTTGAACAATTTGAGCGCTCAACTTTTCTATTGCGAATAGAAAGTTTTATATTCATAATTGTTATGGATTAATTATTCATTATAGAATCAATGGTGCTTAAGAGACAAATTTTTAGAGGGGTTTAACCGACTTTTGACCCGGCTCTATTAATGAGATATTCGTGAAGGGCTATATCTATATGTAATGACTATATCGATAGATATCGAAGTTGTTCGGTTTATTTAATCCATCTACGGTAACATGAGTTCAACCTCGAGTTTTTACTGGAATAACACAGATTTAATAATTCGTAATATTTGATTAAAGAGTTTAATTAATATTTCAGGAATTATTGGAGCTCGGAACCGTAGGTCCATTTGGTCCTCGTGCTAGCTCGATTAAATGTAGCAAACCTAATATAATTAGATTGTCTAATTATATGCTCTCTTTTATATTTATATATTATTAATGAGATTAATAATATTTATTGTCACAAATGAAAACTATGTTAAATTAGTTTAACTTAATGTTTTCTAGAATTGTTTGATTATGAGATAATCAAGTCTTGATTATGAGATAATCAAGTTAGTAATAATTATGAGATAATTATTACAACATAATTGAAGGTAAATATTATTAAGATATTGATTTTTATTTACCATTGGAGACAAAGCGATATGGCTTGCCATACTCTCCAATTTATTATGTCTATTAGGTGACTTGTATACACCTAATAGTTTTGTCATTAGCTAATCAATTTTTATGATTTGGTATGACCTCCATATTTATGTGTTTGCTATTGAAAGAAAACATTGGATGCTTAATGACAAAGTCATTATCTTTAACTTATCATTTCTTATGCTTTGGTATGACATTCACATTTTTGTGTTGGCCATTGCAAGAAAGCATTAGATGCTTAATGACAAGGTTAATTGGCTTATGTAAGAGAATATAATCTCTACCATTTCTCTCACTTCTAAGGTTAACATTTTTCATTCATTCACACAATTGTTGTGAGAAAGATTTGAGAGAGAATAGAGAGAGTTCAAACATTCACAAGTGTTGTGAGAGTGTTTGAATTTCAAAGAGCCAAACACCATTGTGACATCCTAAATCTCTAAATAGTTTAGAGGTTTGATCGTTGTAAGTGTTCTCACTTCGGTTTGTTGGTTTCGAGTGATAGTTCGGAAGATCAAGTGGTTGATCCAATTGTTGGATATCAAAGGATTGATCTTGGCGACTACAACAAAGGGAGAAGATGAAGAAAATTTTAAAGATCCATACCTAACCCGGTGGCACCACAAGTAATTTTCACCGCGCTAAGGAAAGTCGTTTCCTACAATTATATATATACATATACACATATACACATACACAGACACACACACACACACACACATATATATATATATATATTATAAATTTTTAAATTTCTTTTAAAAAAATGTCAGAACAACTACAAATTCCATCAACCAATACTACTACCAATTCTCCATCTGTAAGTTATGATATTTTTTTCTTTAAAATTGTTTTCTTAACTTTTATATTATATAGATTTTGTTTATATTATGATTGAAAAGTGTTGGCAATGCTATTATTGTTTTTTTTTTCTAGTCTTCTTTATAATAATGTTGCATTAAAGTGTTCTCAATTTTGTATGTTTTTCTTTGCGTTATTGTTTTATATTACACACTGCTTACTAAAGTTATTAAGTAGTGTACAATCACCACAACTCCTTATTTATTTATTTTTTAAATTTTTTATGTGCTAATTATGCTTATACTGTCATAGACTATAGATGGAAAGTTGGTTGACTTGATTTGATGGAGATAGCCTTGACCAAAGTTTGGAATCGAATCGGGTTAAAATCATAATCGAACTGGTCAATGGTTCGGCGGTTCCGAATAAAATTGGAACCATCGAATGATCGATTCGGTTTTAGCTCTTCAGAATTTAAGAATCGAACCTCGAATCGAATCGGAACCTAAGTTAGAACCGAACCAAAATCGAACCGCCGAACCGAACCGTGAAACCGAAACTCGGAATCGACCACAAAATCGAGCCGCGGAACTGAATCACATAACCGAAAAAACTTATTAATTAATCAAGATAATATTTAAATTAATATTTATTAATTTATACTTTAATTACTAAAAAATTAATTTATCAAGGTATTGTTAATTTTTTCTAGAAACATTTAACTTAATATTATGTATTGTGATTAAATGTGTAACGACCGAGAATCTCAACTATTGTTACACTGTGGGACGAGTGTCACATAATATAAATCATGTTTGGAAAAATATACCCTCGTGAGATGACTTTGGGAACAATCGGTAAGTTATTCGAGAATCCGATATTAGATACTACAATGTTCCACTCCGAACAGCCCATGATATTTGGGCCGTAACTTTCTGATACGAACTCTGATTATTATGAAATTTATATCGTCGGAAATCTAAGATCGAGACCTACAACTTTTACGTTGAACATTTTTTCAAATTTGAAACATAAATAGGCTAAGAATGCAAATCAAAAATTTGGATGAATAGTACTCGAGGGTCATTCTAGTAAATTCTCAAAGTTTCTCCAAATTTCTATACTTTTCTAATTTCATATGGCCCAAGTATAAAAGAGGGATACTATTCAAGTATCCCTAAAATTCAAAGGAGAAAGAAGGAAAACGTGAAAAATGAGAAGAAAGGAAGAAGAAGAGGAAGCAATGAGCAAATACCCATTCATCGAGCAAGGAAATAAGAAAAAATAACAATGAGGGACTTGTAGGAGGATGGAAATCTAATAAAATGATGTGAGATCATTTGAACCAAATCTTAGATTTTGGAATCTAGATAGTATAAAGTTATGATATTGATAGTAACATGCTAAGGATTGCATTTGGTGAGAAAATAGGCATGAAAGTTGATTATGTTAAGAGTTGTCCAAACATTTGAGATCCTAAGTGTTGAACTTTTGGAACCACGTGGTTAAGAGTTGAATTAGATTGAAGAGTGTTGGTTTAGTATGTATTTACTTTGAAATTTAAGGAATTGATGAGTATAAGTTGTAATATGAAGTATGGAAATGTATTTGGGCATGTAGACATGAAGAAGTTGATTTTAGGCCTGAATTTTGGCCTAGCATCGCGACGTAAAGTACCGTGCATCGCGATGCATACTGGAGAATTTATGCAGATTTGTTTCTGGATTGCACGCGTCACGATGCGCAAGGACTTGCGTCGCTATGCGCACTAGAAATCGTCAAAGCAATCATTTCTGGAATAGTTAGCGTCGCGAAGACCAGAATTTACCTAAAATAATTTTAAACTATCCCAGTTTCACCCTAACGTGTTAGAGACCACCCTAAGGGTCTCATATCAGCTCATATACATATATTACATCATGATATAAGTACGTTACACCTCAGAGTGATAGAAACCTCTTAAATAAGTAAATTTTATGTTTCTTAGTTTATTCATAATCTAGTTTATTAAATATAGATCATCGCAATAACCATAATTTTCTTCGGCAGAGTAAACAGTGTCAGCCAGATTCTAAACCAGTGAGTGGACACTCTTCTCTAAAGTTGACTTTTATGATGTATTTTACATATCAGACTTATTTTTACGCTTTAAGGCGTTAGTTGATTTTTATTACAGTTATTCATGAAAGGTTATGTTCTAAGTTATGTTTGAGAAAAAAATGTTTTCAAAGTTTGATTTTATGGTTTTTGAGGCATGTGGGAAAAACACATCTCAGTATGTAACTAGATACATACATGGAATTGACGGATGACATATGTACATGTAGAGGACCAGAGGGATGGCGATATTAACGCCTCCAGATCATAGTTCATGATTAGGGATGTCAAATGCCCATAGATCCTAGATTCAGAGCTTGGAGGGTATCATAGATCCGCACCCACAGTTTAGTTCAGTGGCTTGGGGGACGGCGATACATAACGCCCCAAGACCACTAGTTTCAGGGACATGAGTGACATATTTTGGGGGATGGCGATACGTAACGCCCCAAAGTCATTGATTTGCATTCCTGGCTCTAGTTAGGCGTATGGGCGGACGACGATACGTAACGCCCCTATATGTCAGGATTTCAGATACATAGACCAGTTTTTAGAAACAGTTTTCAGATACAGTTTTCAGAAAAAGTTATAGAGAAAAGTTTTCTAGAAATAAAGTTTTTCAGAGAATGTAGTTTGTAAGAGATTTCAAGAAAAGCAGGTTTTAGTTTATGAAAGAAGAATTTAGGAAAAAAATAAGTTTTACGAAAGAGTTTTCAGAAAAGATTTTCAGAAAATAGTTCAGAGTTTTCATACAAAAAAAAAGTTTTTCATATAAAGCTATTTCTGAACTTTGGTTTTAAAACCAAACATTTTCATAACAATATTTCAATTTTCATTTTAAATCGTCCACTCACTTAGATCGTTCAACGATCTAACCGCCATTCCCAGTGTTTTGTGTTGCAGGTATACCAGGAGGACGAGCTCGAGGGGACAGATATTGATGGCAGTCACTAGAGGGTCTATGTCCACCAAGTCAAATCAGAACATGAGTTCAGTCAGAGTCACTATATAGTCTTGGGTTATGCATGTTATGTAGTAAAGATTGTATGTATAAAAGAGTTATCATGTTATGAGCTTAAATCATAGATGAAGCATTCTTAAGTATGTATATATTTGCATTAGAGTTCCCTGCATGTTGTTGTTTGGGCATCGGTCCCATGCATGAGTCATAATTATGTCACAATCTCAGTGAAGATCACAGTCAGTAGATCAGAGGCTCAGAGGGATGGATTAGCCTATCCCATGTCAGTGGCATCTCCAGATCATGGATGTTACAAAGATGGTATCAGAGCATGGTCTAGGGAGTCAGTGACTGCAGTGGGTAGTGCTGGGTCTTGTACACATAGTATGTCCGAGATACTAGTATGCGAGACACTACCTCTCCAGTATCTGAGGGAATGTAAGAAATGATATCCTTCGAATAAGGAAGCAGAGACATAGGCCACATGAGTTCCAGGAATAGAATAGAGCAAGAGAGAAGATAAAAAGGTCAACAAGTAAACAGTTGGTAATGAATCTATCGAGATGATAGGAGAAAATACTAAGTAAGCAATAATAGAAGTACGTAACAACCATGATTCTCAGTATCAGGATTAAAACCAAAGATCCATTACGTTTTAGCTCACGTAATCTATACGAAGTACCTAGCCCCAGTCTTAGTTGACCAAACCACTATGGGTCTGGGACGGCCTAAGCCACGGGTATGGGTGGTTTGGTAGATATATAGTATAGTGTGGAGTCGAGAAGATAAGTTACTACAATGCTACATTTAGCATAGTAGTGAATCTTCAAGATACGATATATGTACATGGTCATCGGATGGAGATAAGATTTATAAGTCGTGAATATTTACATGTACTTGAGTAACAACCCTTGACAGAAGTAGATTATGGAATACAAGTCACTATGGAACACCGTAACCAGATTTATGGTAGTAATGGAAGTAAAGGTATGAAGAAGGTACAGACTGTAGCTAGAACCGAATCGCCTACATCCACGTCAATAAAAAAATATGGTTTAAGAAAAAGTATAATTACTATTAGGCTCGACTTAAACACTTTGTTTTAAATCATTAGCCAATTGAGAAGGATCTCAGAGAAGCTATCAGAACCAACCTCCTTAGTACAAGACCATTGAGCAAACAAAAATAGTGAGCAAGAAGTACATGAAGAATCTGACCCTGTACTACAAGGTCTTAAGCTATACGGATAGGCAGAGGCAAGAAAAGTTGTAGAGCGGAACTGATAAATAGTCTGGTATGAATAGATTTATGTATATACCTTCCAGAGTCAAGGCATAGTTGGAAAGCCTAGCTCCATATTTATACAGAACAAGTTAATAAGGCATTGAATTCTCAACAAGAAGACTTTTAGATATATTTTTTTATAGATAGATATAATAAGATTAAACTACCAAGTATTGGTAGGTGTAGATGTAGATCGCGAACCTAGTACAAACTCAAAAATGATAGCTCATGCAGAGTATAACAAAATTTATGGGAATAAGATTCCTTTGATACATCATAAGAGTTGTAGCATGATCGTAGTATAAAGAAATTAAGAAATTTTATGAAATTAGGACGAGGAGTCCCCTCTCGATCAAGAATTTAAGAAATATTAGGTATGAAACAGAAGTTAAGATAAGAGAAAGATTAAGGCATGCTTATTAGAAAAAGGATAAATGATCAGTTTAACGGAGATCTTAGTCATTGACCTGTGGTGAACCCCATTAACGTGAGTTAATTTATAATAAAGTAAGAGTTCAAGTAGATAGAAAGATAGTACAATTCTAATTATGATTTTCATAGAATGCTCTTCCGATACAACAAGATAAACAACATAACCCTATAGTATAATGATAGAATGTGGAGGGTCATCATAAAATGATATTATATAGTTGATGAAATTAAGATGGTTACGAGTATATAGTCAGTTAAAGCCAGTGGTTTATAAAGAACCCATGAATCCTGTGATCTATGGTAAGATCCAAGTTTAAAGAGAATTCGACGGCGAAAGGAATCTCAACTACTGTTACACTGTGGGACGAGAGTCACAAAATATAAATCATATTTGGAAATATATATTCCGTGAGATGACTTTGGGAACAATCGGTAAGTTCTTCGAGAATCCGATATTAGATGCTACGAGGTTCCATTCCAGATAACCTATGGTATATGGGCCGTAACTTTCTCATACAAACTCCGATTATAATGAACTTTATATTGTCGGAACGCTAATATCAAGACCTATAGCTTTTACGTTGAAAGATTTTCCAAATTCGAATAAAAAAAGTGATAAAAATGCATATCAAAATTCAAATGAATAGTATCTGAGGGTCATTCTAGTAAATCCTCAAAGTTTCTCCAAATTTCTACACTTTCTAATTTCAAATGGCCCAAGTATAAAAGGGGGATACTATTCAAGTATCCTCAAAATTCAAAAGAGAAATAAGGAAAAACATGAAGAATAAGAAGAAAAGAAGAAGAAGAAGAAGAAATGAAGAAGAAGAAGAGGAAGCAATGGGCAAATACCCATTAATCAACCAAGGAAATAAGAAAAAAACCATGAGGGACTTGTATGAGGATGGAAATCCAATAAAATGAGGTGAGATCATTTGACCCAAATCTTGGATTTTGAAATCTAGATAGTATGAAGTTATGATAATGATAGTAACATGCTAAAGATTTCATTTGGTGAGAAAATTTGCATGAAAATTGATTGTGTTAAGAGTTGTTCAAAATTTGAGATCCTAAGTGTTGAAATTTTGGAACCATGTAGTTAAAGAGTTAAATTAGATTGAAGAATATTGGTTTAATATGTATTTACTTTGAAATTTAAGGAATTGATGAGTAGAAGTTGTAATATGAAGTATGGAAATGTATTTGGGCATGTAGACATGAAGAAGTTGGTTTTAGGCCTGAATTTTTGCCTAGCGTCGCAACATAAAGTACCGCGCATCGTGACATATTTTGGGCAATTTATGCAGATTTTTTTTCTGGATTGCACGTGTCCCGACACATAAGGACTCGCATTGCGGTGCGCACTAGAAATCAGCAAGCAATCATTTCTGGAATAGTTAGCATCACGACATGTAAGGCCCTGCGTCGCGATGCGAATACCAGAATTTACCTAAAATAGTTTTAAACCATCCCAGTTTCACCCTAGAGTGTTAGAGACCACCTTAAGAGTCTCGTATCAGCTCGTACATCATGATATAAGTATATTACACCTTGGAGTGATATAAATCTCTTAAATAAGTAAATTATATGTTTCTTAGTTCATTCCTAATTAGTTCATTCCAAATCTAGTTTATCAAATATAGATCATCGCAGGAACCGTAAATCTCTTCGGCAGAGTAAATAGTGCCAGCCAGATTCTAAACCAGTGAGTGGACACTCTTCTCTAAAGTTGACTTTTATAATGTATTTTACATATCAGACTTATTTTTACGCTTTAGGGCGTTAGTTGATTTTTATTACAATTATTTCATGAAAGGTTATGTTTAAGTTATGTTTGAGAAATAAATATTTTCAAAGTTTGATTTTATGGTTTTCGATGTGTGGGGGGAACCCATCTCAGTATGTAATTAGATATAGACATGGAATTGACGGATGACATGTGTACATATAGAGGACTATGGGGACGGTGATACGTAACGCCACAGATCCTAGTTCAGGACTATGGATGACAGATGCCCCTAGATCCTAGTTTCAGAGCTTGGAGGGTAGCATAGATTCGCACCCCCAGTTCTAGTTCAGTGGCTTAGGGGACGGTGATACGTAACACCCCAAGACCACTAGTTTTAGGGACATGAGTGGCATGCTTTGGGGGACAGCGATACGTAACACCCCAAAGTCATGGATTTGTATTTCTGGGTCTAGTTTGGCGTATGGGGGGACGACAATACGTAACTCCCCTATACATCAGGTTTTCAGATATAGAAACCAATTTTTAGAAACAGTTTTCAGATACAGTTTTTAGAAAAAGTTACAGAGAAAGGTTTTCTAGAAATAAAGTTTTTCAGAGAATGCAGTTTATAAGAGATTTCCAAAAAAATAGGTTTTAGAAAAGTGTTCCAGAAAGAAAGAAGTTATTTTCAGTTTATGAAAGAGACTTTTAGAAAAGATAATTTTTACAAAAGAGTTTTTAGAAAAGATTTTCAGAAAATAGTTCAGAGTTTTCAGATCAGAAAATAGTTTTTCATATTAAGCTATTTTTAAACTTTGGCTTTAATACCAAACATTTTCATAACAGTATTTCAGTTTTCATTTTAAATAGTCTACTTACTTAGATCGTTCAACGATCTAACCCCCAATTCCCATTGTTTTATGTTGCAGGTATATTAGGAGGATGAGCTCGATAGGACAGATACTGATGGCAGTCACTAGAGGGTATGTGTCCACCAAGTCAAATCAGAACAGAAGTTCAGTCAGAGTCACTGTATAGTCTTGGGTTATGCATGTTATGTAGTAAAGATTGTATGTATAAAAGAGTTATCATGTTATGAGCTTAAATCATAGAGGAAGCATTCTTGAGTATGTATATATTTGCATTAGAGTTGTCTGCACGTTGTTGTTTGGGCATCGGTCTCATGCATGAGTCATAATTATGTTAGAATCTCAGTGAAGATCACAATCAGTAAATCAGAGGCTCATTGGGATGGATTAGCCTATCCCCTGCATATGGCGTCCCCAGATCAGGGATGTTACAAAATGAATATTACCTAATTACTAAATAATAAATTATCATTAGTGTATGTATTTTTTTAACTAAAAAAAGTTCATGAATTTTTAATACTCATGTCATATTTTATAAATGGCTCATAATTTAGTCATTGATATATTAACATGATGATTAATTTATATATCAATAAAATAGATTTTGTCATATCCTTAGTTGTAATTTGGTTCCGGTTCTGATTCCTAAACCGGTTCCGAACCTGAACTGACAATTTGATTTCGATTCTTCATTAAAAAGAACCAAAACCACCGGTTTGGTTCCAGAACCGAACTTTATTCGGGTAAAAATATAAAAGAAGAAATAAATAAGATGGAACACATTAATGATGAGAGATAAAATAAAGGAAATAAAATAAAATATATAATAAAATATTCTTTGGGGTCTACTAATATCTAATTTTTTTATAATAAAATTAGAAAGAGAACTTTAAATACCATCAATTGATTTGATTTGTATTGAATGATAAAGATTTCATGTCCAAAAAAGAGGGCTATTGAACCTGAACCTACCCCCACCACATATAGTCAATTAATGTGTGTATATTTATATATGTAATAGTATTTTAATTGTACTTTCCAATTACTTAACTTATAAAATCTATAGCAATTATATATATTATATTTAAGGACATAAAAATAAATAACTTACACTTTTATTCAGACTTTAAAAAAGAAAAACAAACATGTTATTTATACATCTTTATTCAGATTTATTCATATTTCAGACTTCAAAAAAAAAAAAATGCAACTTAAGTGAAATTGATAAGGAAAACATAAGTTGTAAGATATATTAAGTTATTGATAAATGGTTTGTGTAGCTATATTTGG
The DNA here is from genome assembly GCA_019454045.1 of Zanthoxylum bungeanum. Classification (NCBI taxonomy): domain Eukaryota; kingdom Viridiplantae; phylum Streptophyta; class Magnoliopsida; order Sapindales; family Rutaceae; genus Zanthoxylum; species Zanthoxylum bungeanum. The sequence goes on along the minus strand of SKCR01050793.1, from coordinate 24,356 downwards.
ATTCAGTTTTGAATTGAATTTTGTACTATTTTTTTATTTTTATAAATCATGATTTAAAGTAATTATTGAATAAAAATATATATGTAATCGAATCTTATTCGTATATTAATATTAAACCCGAATATATAAAAGTATGAAAAATGTATTATGAAAATTATTTTATCCCCAAGAGACATGACTTGGTGGTGTAGGGTTTAAGATCTCAAATTGAGGTCCTGGGTTCGAATCCAGGGAGTGCGTTTTTTATAAGAGCCTGAGACAGCTGAGAGTTTTACCTGCTTTCCTTAAGTCCGGAATGGGTGATTTGGTAGCGAGGTTTCCAACAATTCAAAAAAAAAAAAGTTGAGCACAATATCCAAATTCTTAATTTACCCCCTTTTACTATTGCAAATATAAAAGAAAAATTACAAAGAGATTAAAAACAGATTAATTAAGGACTAAAACCACTCACAAAGTATTAATATTTTATGATTAAAAATCATCTTAATTAAATCTCTATATCAATCATCAATATAAATACCTCAACATAATTGGTGATTCATAAAAATATTTATTGGCTAATAGATACTCTAAATATAAATTAGAAATCAAATCTATATCAATAATGATATATCTATACTATCTTTACATCCATTTTATATCTTTAATGTGAAATAACATCGTTTTTCCATTTCCAATCACTAAGTGGATTCAATGTTTCTTCTACTTGACCTCTTACCCCAGAAATTACCTACAAGTACACTTGATGTAATATCCCGAATTTTTCGGAGTATTTCCAAAATATTTCTGAATTAAAGTTTAAGATTTGAAACGAGATGATATTCAAAAATCAAAGATTATCTGTTGAAAAATAGAACATAATATTTTAAAGTGAAACTTCATCGCGTTGGGAAACGCGTGGTTCCAAGAATCGGTTACGCGATTTCTGATTATATCGTTATACGCATAAAAGTTACTTGTCTTGGATATAAAAATAGCAAACGAACTCCGATTAAGCTGATTCTTAAACCATCAGACTCTTTTTTCCGAGACGAACAACTTTCATGTTGTATATATTTTGAAATTTTGGGCAGAATGTCCTCAATTACTGAAAATCAAATAAGCCCATATTAAGGACCAAGTTGCAGTTTCGTGCAGTGACCTTTGTGCAATTTTCAAAAACTTTGTTATTAAAACCAAGTTTTTAGTTAATTTCAGAAGAACCCAACATTAACTCACACACACCGCAGCGCCCATCACACGCGTGGAAGAGAGAATGAGTAGCATCGACCGATGGGAGCTTTTTCGATGAGGCGCGACACCGGCGCTAGAATCGTCCGGCCAATTGCAGAATTCTTACGGTGGTCCAGCCACCAATAAAGATGACATGGCGATGCGACGAGAGAAAGAAACTGACATTTTGTGGAGCGATTTACAGCATCCGATGAGCCCTGACGTGGTGTGATGGTAGGGATCAATTTTTCTGGACCTGGTGCAAATGCCGGTGGTCACCGTTCATCACATTGTGGCTCGTGGTGGTGCGGTAAAGTTGAGGCCAACATGTTCTCTGCTTGCGTTTGGGGATTCTTCATTCTTCAAGGGAATCATGCTATTCTCTGTAATTTTGGCTTATTTCATCAAGTTTAGTAAATGCCTAAAAAGAATTAAGGTGATTAATATCAAATTGTGTGGAAAAAATAGTATATAAGGTTAATAAAGTGTTGATGGTGTTTTTCGGGCACTATGTTATTTAAACAACACGACAGGGGTAAAAGGGGTAACTCCATTGATCGAGACCGTTAAAGCCGACCCGACAACTTGACGGTAAGAGGCCGAGCACTTTATACTAAATGGCCGAGCACTTGAGATCGGATAACCGAGCATTATCATATCGACAGCAGCATTCTCAGTTCAAATGGCTATCATGACCGACCTCATGAAGACCGAGCACATGACGAGGCGTGCTCAGGAAGATAAAGCATCATATCTTGCGGAAAAGGGATAAGTTGTCCTACTTTAATGGGGTAAAGTAATAACTTAATATCCTAATAGGATAAAGGAAGTAAATATAGTTTTGATTAGGAATCCTTATGGGAAAAGGGAATAGTTTTGATTAGGAATCCTGATAGGAAAAGGAGACCATCTCCAATTGGGAATTCTTGTACAAATAGGAATCTGGCTTCTTCACCATTATAAATAGGAGGGTAGGGTGAGTGTAGAAGGACAAGTTGAAGGCATGATCTGAAAATCATCACAAGAGTGAGGGATTAGAATCATAAAGCTCTGATTTGTAAAAGCAAAGAGAGACTCGAGGAGTGTATTTGAGTAATAAAAGAGTACCACCCTGTTCTTGTCCGTGGACGTAGGTCGGACCAAGATCCACCGAACCACGTTAATTCTCCTTGTCGATTGGCGTATTATCTGTCTTTTGCTAAATTTGCCTTTGGTCCCCCATAACCAAACAAATTCACTATTGATGGAGGATTAGTCTCGGGAGCGATATTCCCATATTGCCCCTGAGACCAAAATCATTCGTCAACAGTTGGCGCCGTCTGTGGAGAACTTCACCAAAAAGCAGTTCACGTGATAAGACAAATGGCGGAAGGGGAAATCACCAATCAGGAGGTCCGGCAATGGACTGGATGAAAAAGATGGAAGATAACATGAGGTCTATGATGGATCGACTAGAAAGAATGGAAGGAGCCAACAACGAGGAACCTGAAACCGGGGCCGACCAGAAGAGGAAAGAGAAGGAAAAAGGGAAAAGAGTAGTAGATATAAGCGAAGACGAGGGACCCAGAAAGAGAGGCCCTTATGGGATAAGATCTGAAGTGGTAGGAAGAGAGCCACGATCAGAAGACGCATGGGAAGAAGAGGAACAATCATCCGACCCCTCCTCCGACAGTTTTTACAACTCCGAGAGGGAGGATAGAAAGTACAACGAAGACGTACATGAGACCTCCGGGCTTAAAGAACGCCACGCCCGGAACGACAGGCGAACAGAAGGAAGCAGAAGGCGACACGGGGGCACAACCCGTGAAATAAAATCTTAGTTACGGGAGGAGCTAGCCAAATGGGGAGTATGCCCCAAAACCGATACATCAGATGCTCGAGACGACGGGGTTGAATCTCCCTTCACAGAAGAAATAAGGTCGGCAAAATTCCCAAGACGTTTCAACATGCCATCCATGACGCCCTACAAAGGCCATTCAGATCCAAAGTCTCATATGGAAAGTTTTGTCCTATTAATGGAGGTCCAGGGAGTAGTAGGGGATGCCGTTTGCAAAGTTTTCCCCCTAACCTTGGGAGGATCTGCCATTCTGTGGTTCAGAAGTCTAGCCCCAGTGAGCATCGGAAGCTTCGCGCAACTCAGGAAATAATTTGTTCGGCACTTCAAAGGGGCATGCGTCCCAAAGAAAATGGTGGGAGAATTGAGACTGATGAAACAGGGGGATGTTGAGCCCCTGAGGAATTTTATTGAAAGGTACCACAATTTGGTGCTCGAGGTCGGAGCGTACGAGTCATCGGAAGCGCTAGAAAGTCTCAAGGGAGGTCTGAAGGTCGGGAAGTTGTGGACTCACCTGAGGATTCAAGACGTATCGGATTATGCCACTGCCCTGGAGGTGGCCAGAAAGTTTATCTTATAGAGGAGGAGAAAAATATTGTCCTGGGAGTAGACACCCGAAAGGCTAAGATACTCAGGTCAGACAATCAGTGGGATTCGATCAGAAATTTGAGGAGACCGGTCCCGGAGCAGAAGAAACTCAGAACGACACCTCCGAGTAGTAATGTTCAAGAGATAAAGTCATATGTCCAAGTCAACCTTGTCGCGGGGAGGACAGTATACACCCCCTGAACAAACCTATGGCCCAGATAGTTCGGGAAATCCAGGATAAAGGTCTGTTGGCCGAGCCTAATTTGAGGAGGTTCCCGATTGAGGAGGGAAATAGTAGGGCTTACTGTATCTACCATAACGTAAGGGGACATGCCACGAATGGGTGCAGAGACCTGCGTGAGCAGGTGGAAGACTTGGTGAAAGAAGGCTATCTCAGTGAGTACATAGACCATTCGGTTTTTGAGAACGACCAAGTTGATAACGAAAGTCATCCGGTCGGATGCGTGGAATGCTGAGATGCAGAGAGGACGTATAAGAAGAGCCTTACTTGTAGTGACCCTGTAGAGTTGCAAGAAAGACAACAGATCCCAAAATGTGAGTAAGACATCTTCTATCTTAGACTGACATTTGATTTTGCTTGTTTGTTATGGCCCACACAATGGTTTTGATATTTTTTACGGCTCGGGTCTGCTCTTGTACCGCCGAGACCGATGTTTCTTTCCGTCTCGGGTCTGCTCTTGTACCGCCGAGACCGATGTTTCTTTCCGACTCGGGTCTGCTCTTGTACCGCCGAGATCGATGTTTCTTTCTGGCTCGGGTCTGCTCTTGTACCGCCGAGACCGATGTTTCCTTCCGGCTCGGGTCTGCTCTTGTACCGCCGAGACCGATGTTTCTTCCGACTCGGGTCTGCTCTTGTACCGCCGAGATCGATGTTTCTTTCCAACTCGGGTCTGCTCTTGTACCGCCGAGACCGATGTTTCTTTCCGACTCGGGTCTGCTCTTGTACCGCCGAGATCGATGTTTCTTTCCGACTCGGGTCTGCTCTTGTACGCCGAGACCGATGTTTCTTTCCGACTCGGGTCTGCTCTTGTACCGCCGAGATCGATGTTTCTTTCTGGCTGGTCTGCTCTTGTAACGCGAGACCGATGTTTTTCCGGCTCGGGTCTGCTCTTGTACCGCCGAGACCGATGTTTCTTTCCGACTCGGGTCTACTCTTGTACCGCCGAGAGATCGATGTTTCTTTCTTTCTGGCTCGGGTCTGCTCTTGTACCGCCGAGACCGATGTTTCCTTCCGGCTCGGGTCTGCTCTTGTACCGCCGAGACCGATGTTTCTTTCCGACTCGGGTCTGCTCTTGTACCGCCGAGATCGATGTTTCTTTCCGACTCGGGTCTGCTCTTGTACCGCCGAGATCGATGTTTCTTTCTGGCTCGGGTCTGCTCTTGTACCGCCGAGACCGATGTTTATTTTCGGCTCGGGGCTGGATTTCGTTCCGCCGAGGCCGCTTGGTTATTCGGCTCGGGGCTGGATTTCGTTCCGCCGAGGCCGCTTGTTTATTCGGCTCGGGGCTGGATTTCGTTCCGCCGAGGCCGCTTGGTTATTAGGCTCGGGGCTGGATTTCGTTCCGCCGAGGCCGCTTGGTTATTCGGCTCGGGGCTGGATTTCGTTCCGCCGAGGCCGCTTGTTCTTTCAGCTCGGGGTCGGGTTACGTCCCACCGAGTCGGCTCTATTGGTCTGGGGTTGTGACATTCCCCCAGAGCCAAATGCTCTTTCAGCTCGGGGTCGGGTTACGTCCCACCGAGTCAGCCCTTCGGACTGGGGACGTAACATTCCCTCAGGTCCAAGTGCCTTTCACAGCTCGGGGTCGGGGTACGTCCCACCGAGTCAGCCCTTCGGACTGGGGACGTAACATTCCCTCAGGTCCAAGTGCCTTTCACAGCTCGGGGTCGGGGTACGTCCCACCGAGTCAGCCCTTCGGACTGGGGACGTAACATCCCCTCAGGTCCAAGTGTCGTTCTCAGCTCGGGGTCGGGTTGTGTCCCACCGAGTCAGTCCTTCGGACTGGGGACGTAACGTTCCCCCAGGCCCAAGCATCTCTCACAGCTCGAGACAGGATCACATGCCACCGAGCACATCATCGATTAGCTCAGAGGCAAAATTTTCTCCTCACAATCGAGATTGGATCAGTCAGGGGTCAGGACCCCCAAATCTCTGGTACAGATATTACAGAGGAGGAGTCATTTTTAGTTTGGACAACAAGAGGAACTTCATCTCCTGATGGAACGACCCAAGTAAGCAATTTGCTTTGAGGTGGAGAATCATTCTGAATAGAGTCAGCATCTCCAATAAACCGAGGATATGAAGATAGAAACAGAAGACTTAGTTGATGGCAAAGACAATTTCTCGGTGATTTCTGGAGCGACCACCAGCAAGGCGATCAGCACACCATTTTTTTATAGTTCCCGGCATCAACTCACAAACTCGTTGTTACCGAGAACTAGGGGACAGATGTTGATGGTGTTTTTCGGGCACTATGTTATTTAAACAACACGACAGGGGTAAAGGGGTAACTCCATTGATCGAGACCGTTAAAGCCGACCGACAACTTGACGGTAAGAGGCCGAGCACTTTATACTAAATGGCCGAGCACTTGAGATCGGATAACCGAGCATTATCAGATCGACAGCAGCATTCTCAGTTCAAATGGCTATCATGACCGACCTCATGAAGACCGAGCACATGACGAGGCGTGCTCAGGAAGATAAAGCATCCTATTCTTGCGGAAAAGGATAAGTTGTCCTACTTTAATGGGGTAAAGTAATAACTTAATATCCTAATAGGATAAAGGAAGTAAATATAGTTTTGATTAGGAATCCTTATGGGAAAAGGGAATAGTTTTGATTAGGAATCCTGATAGGAAAAGGAGACCATCTCCAATTGGGAATTCTTGTACAAATAGGAATCTGGCTTCTTCACCATTATAAATAGGAGGGTAGGGTGAGTGTAGAAGGACAAGTTGAAGGCATGATCTGAAAATCATCACAAGAGTGAGGGATTAGAATCATAAAGCTCTGATTTGTAAAAGCAAAGAAGAGACTCGAGGAGTGTATTTGAGTAATAAAAGAGTACTACCCTGTTCTTGTCCGTGGATGTAGGTCGGATCTCAAAATCCACCGAACCACGTTAAATCACCTTGTCTGATTGGCGTATTTTCTTGTTTTCCGCTAAGTTTGCTTTTAGTTTCCCGCATAACTAAACAAATTCACAGTTGAAGGAGGATTGCCTCGGAGGTGATATTCCCATATTACCCTGAGACCAAAATCCACCATCAACATAAAGTTTAATCATGTAGAAGCTGTGTACTGCCGACAGTGATTGGTGATGAAGCTGGGTATTGTGCTTGTTGCATGATAATTAATGACATAATGATTATGGGGTTAACATTATGAATTGTAAGATATTGCTGTAGATGGTGATGTATGAGATTTGTTCATGGTATGTGTTGTGATTCCTTACTGTTGTGTGCAATAGTATGTATATTGTAGGTTATTTTTTTTTTGAATATGAGCTCGCAGGTGTAACACATGGTAATGTTCATGTACATGATATGCATGGCTAAAATGTACATTGAGGATAAGTTTTTAGTATGTGGAACATTAAAAATTGAAGCTGTCATGTGGTGATGAGTATGATTAGAACATGTTATTGTATAATTGATGATGACTTGTAGTAATGATGTGTGTATATGTGTGGACAATGCATGATATATGTGAACTAAACATAAATAACTAATATCGTCAATAAATGAAGCATGTTAAATGTAGATATACGTACTGTCAAATTTGATTGATGAAATTGTGCAAGATCAAGGTTCCCATGATAGACTTTAAGTTTTACATGAATAAAATTGAGCATGTCGGCTATCCTTGTGAAGTACAGTATGTATGTATAGTGAAGACTTTGAATAATTGGTGTGTTATAGGATGTTATTGTATATGTAGCTGTTGCGTAATTCGTTGCTGCCACACCAAGTCTAGATGGCTAGGTTGCCAAGAAGTTATCAAGGCTTTGGGAAAAAAAAAGGAAAGTTTAGTTACAGACTTCAGATTTAACTAGGACCGGAGTGCTTGCGAAGCCAGGTAAGTGACCAATGCGATGCCTTTTCCAATTGTTCATTTTGTGTTTTATAAATATTTGTATATATATAGAGACGATTGAAAGGTTTAGGATAGTTAAAAGTTGGATTTGAGAAATTACTTCGAGATCATGAACGGTTGAGTTAGTCGACCATCATAAGTATGAATTTTGTTATTTCTATGATATGAAGTGAGATCTTAAAGTCTGTCTGTATGTATTGGTATGTTATGAAGTGAAATGTTTAAGGATTGTGAAAGATATGAGATTTGAATTCGTAGTAAGGTGTATATTCGTATGTTTGAAACATATGTATGTATATGAGTATTTGAATGATGTTCGGATTATTTTTCGTGCGTGCGATTGTGTGTATGTTTGATTGGATGATTAATGGTGTAGTAGTCGAGCTGGTTAATAATTCATTCGGATCGAATTCATCTTATATCTATTCAAAATAGGTAATGAGTCTCATACAAGCATTATATATGTGCGCCAGCTCATATGTATATGATGTCTTGATTGTGTATTTTGTGTATGCTTGAGTATATGTGTATGTATGATAAATAACACAAAATAAATGCAGAACAATAAAACAACCATAAATCCAAATTAAATGCGAAATAGTAAAAAGACAAATAATGCGAAATAAATGCAAAATAATGAAATATGTGGCCAAAGTATTTGTCCGTTTTCAATGTAGGACTTCGCATGTCCGGTCGGACGTATTCCACGTCCAACCAAGCATACCGTTTCCAGAACGACAAAATAATATATAACAAAGGGTTCCCCCAGGTCTTACCTTTTAAGATGCTCCTCGGAAGTGTGTTACGTCCTCACCGGAAGGGTTAATGCTCCGTTATTTTTCTGGTTTCCCTCTATTTTGGACAGCTGACCGGTGCTTACACACGCGTATAACGCAAGAGCACGTATCGTTCAAATAGTATAAAAAGTATCGATCCCACGAGGACTTAATACCTAAGCTATTAATTTTATGAGGTCAAATGATTACTAGTATCTAACAGATTGTTGGATTGATTTGAAATGGTGACGATTCTAAATTTAAAAACAAGTAAATAAAATTGTTCGAAAGTAGGTTTTAAGAAAATTCAATATTAAAAACTATCTAGGGTTGTGATTTCTTCCAATATCATTTTAAAGATGAAGTGGTTATCTTAAAGTTGGGTAATATATTGATTTATTAACCTGGAACACTAAATTATGTGTAAGCCTCTGTCGATGGTCAGACACAAATACCCAGTTTAACCCAATTGAACCATATGTCTATGTCAACCAAATTATCTGGATTCATTAAGTTTAAGTTCCAATTATGGCTACCCCCGCCCGACAGGTATATGTCTATCCTGTAAGGAAATCTATTAAAAGGTTATCTATCCTCAAGGAAGATCGTGGACTATTGAGTCTAAGGTCTTAAACTTAAAATCCTTATGTCGAGTTCATTTTTAAGTTTCTCAGTTCAATTTTATTAATGGCCAGTTAATGAAAAAGAATTAAGCTTAAGACTCAATAAATAAATCTTTATATTACCCAAGCTATAATCTAACCCATTTATAAACCGGTGATATTGGATTTCATCACAACCCCAGATAACTGGCTTAGTTACGACACATATTTACATGTAGTAAAAACTTAAATAAAATAAAAGACATAAAGTAAATTGCTGGAAATTAAATACTGAAAAGTAAATTGCTGAAATTAAATAAAGTAAAAGTAAAAGTAAAAGTAACAGTAAAAAGTAAAAATTAAAAAAAATAAAAATAAAATAAATTACGGAAAAGTAAATTGCTGAAAAATAAATTGCTGAAATTAAATAAAGTAAAAGTACAATAAAAGAAAATGCTCGGGTTAGAGGATCAACTTTTATTACTACTATTTTAGATATCTCCCTTAATATAATATATTAACTTTGCGTGATAATTACCAACCAGCCATATAGGCGGTATTCTGATTAAGTCAAATTAATAATTAATTACCAACCGATCATCCAGGCGGTATCCATATTTAGTCAGGTTAAAACCAATTTATAATTAATTACCAACCGACCAATATAGCGGTATCCTCATTAAGTCAGGTTTTAAATCATTTATATATTATAATTAAGGGAGATTAATCTAAATAACAATAATAAACGCTTTACCTTTCACCACAGCAATGGATAATTACCTCCTCATTGCTTGAAAAAATAAAAACTGCAAAAGTAAAGAAAGAAAATGTTTGTGCGTAAAAGTAAATTACGGAAAGTAAAAACTGAAAAGTAAAGAAAAGAAAGTGCTAAAGCAAAAATTAATTACTGAAAACTGAAAATAAACAAACTAGATACAATCTTCTTATTTATTCTTAAGGAATTTCAAAGAAGAGAGTATGAATTTTACAAATGAAATGGCTTGGTATTTATATGTAAAATTTTTCTCCATCAAATCATCCACCAAATCAATTATTAATTACTCCACTAATTTCTCCACCAAATCCATTATTAATTGCTCCAATAATCTCTTATCATGTTTGGTGATGATGTGATAATTTTTATTATTTATTTATTATTTATTTTTGCTTTGAAAATGATTGAAAGTGACTTTAATAATTACACTCTACACACTTCTGGATGGTTCATCAATTTCGGGCATGAAATATTCAGAATTCGAAATTATTTTATCTTTAAAAGTTGTAGATCGTTGAGTCTTCTTTAATCTGGAACTTGATCATCTCAATCCGATATCGGAGTAAAAAGTTAAGCCCAAAATACGACAGATGCGCAAAACTGGAATTTCCAAAACCGCACTTCGTCAAAACGCCCTTTCAAGTTTCCAATCCCCAAAATTAAAATATCAAGTCCAATAATTGCCATTATTTGACCCATATTTCATCCTAAATGATTTCATTGAGACCCGATATTATTTTATCTGCAAAATAAACTAAAACACATCAAAAATTTCATCAAACCCGAGAAATTAAATAAAATATTAAGTTAAAGGGGCGGTAAATATTGATATATTTTCCGCTCATCACACCCCCAAACCTAACATTTTGCTAGTCCTCGAGTAAAACACACAAATAAAAATAAAATTAAACTAAGCCACTTTCGTAGGGATCACGGTTGCATTTAGCATATGCAACAAGCCTTTAAACCCCTAGGTGTCCCTAGTGGACGAGTTGTAGTCTCGTGAGGGTTTACAGCAATGATACCCACAAACATTTTACAAAAGTAAAAGGTAATAAAACTAATGCACACAAAAGAAAAAAGACAAGCGAAAAGAGAATAAAGATGTTAGTGACTAATCAGGTGAAACTTTTACTCCAAGTTACTAGTTGTTTTGTTTCATTCTAAATTACCGAATAAGTAAATTCTCCGATTATTTTTACCATTCTCCATATACACAGCCAACAAAATATTAATCAACTCATTTTTGCCCACAACAGTCATAAGTGCAATTGAAAAGAGAGTAATATTTTTGTCCTAAAGTTTTATCAGAATTCACACCTTTTTGCAGCAATGGAATAATTTTTCTGATTTTTCTGATTTTTTCTTTGATTTTTCTCTATTTTTTATTTATATACAATATCTTCCATCTATGTAACGAGTGTTGGGTCGGTGGCTCCCAACCAGTTGGCTTTAGGGCACCAGGTGTTAAGACACCCCTACGGACTTAATTACCCAGACTTCAGATTTATATATTTTTTGCAGCACATCTTTGATCCATGTAACGAGCTTTGGGCCAGTGACTCCCAAACTAGTTGGCTTTAGGGCACTAGGTGTTAAAACACCCTTACAGACTTAATAACTCTCGGATCTCAGACATTTTTTTTTTACTCCATTGCTTTTTGAGATGCTCTCTCCAATTAAACTAGAGCACTGAATATTACAAACTTTTCAATTTAGCTCATGTCCGTATGTTACTATATATGTTCATAATATCTGCTAACTAAACATATGAAGATTCCTTTTTAGTCAGTTTTAAGGGGAACTCACAAATTAAATAATTCAAAATGAAATAAACAAAAATTAACTTGTTTCGAAATAGGTTTGAGATACGTCTCAGGAGTGGAAACTCCTTACTCAGCTACCTCTTACCAATTTCACCTTTTTAGTCAGAATAAAAACAAAAAACACAAAATATTTTTGTAATTTTTGAAAATTTTCCAATTTTTTTTTTTGTATTTTTCGAAAAATTTTGGACTAAAAATAAAAATAACACACAAACTAAAAAAAAAACAAGGTACTGATCAACTAATTCCCTCCCCCAAACCTAAATGAGACATTGTCCCTAATGTCTTAAACAGTAAAATGAGAGTTAAGAAGGTTGTACCTGGTTAGCTGAAAATCTACAGGAAATTAAAGGTTAAGATCCAGATTAATCCGACGCCTCTTACCACGATCGTCCTCAGACCAATTTATCTTTGAAAGGATAGGGTCAACTTATGGTTCATAGGCTATGAGTTGGTCTATTAGATCCGGAGCAGTTCTGGCAGTGAAGATGAGTTCTTTCATAGGTTTTGACACGAACCCATTTCTTCGGGCATCATCAAGAAACACACAAAGAAAATCATAAAATCCATCAACATTAAACAATCCAAGCAGTTTCTGGTGTATGTTCAGGTTCGCCCAAGATAGAACTATAAAAATTTCCTCCAATATACCCAAGCCACCTGGCAAAGCGATAAAAGCATCAACATGGTTAATCATTTCTACCAGTCGTTCAGATATACCTGGCACGGTCAGTTCCTCTCTGTTTGATGATCCAATAAGATTTGCCTCTACCAAGGGTTTTGGGATGATTCCCAAAACGTGAGTGCCTCCCTCCTGTACAACCTTTGAAACGATCCCCATTAGTCCAAGATTGCCTCCGCCATATATTAAGTGCATATTCCTTGCAGCTAAGACTCGACCCAATTCATGTGCTGCTTCTACGTATTATGGCTTAACACCAACACTACTACCGCAAAACACGCAGATGTTTTCAACTCGTCTTCTTGAAGTGGCTTCCATTTTTTATGTATTTCTTTTTCAACTCTGGATGCCTTCAAAAGTGCAATGACGGGATGAATTTATAGTACTTGAAAAAGGGTGAGTAATAATAGCACAAGTATCTTCCAGATGACGATTAGTAGCGAAATATTATCGTGATAGTCAAAAGGGTCTGGATCCTGTTGGAGAAAATACAACAAAACAAATTATAATTATTAAGAAAAGACAAAGAGATATAATATTTACAAGAAAAGTAACGGTTTGATTGACGTCTATGCGTCAGGGACAAGCTTCCCATCCAATTTTCTTATAAATTGGCAAACATGGTCTTTTTGAGTCAGATTCCCGAGACTTAACAGTTGTCTTTCTTTTTGAAATTGTGTATGTAATTTGCGAATGGATATATGAACATATCCACTGGGATGTGTCTCAAGAGTTGAAGATATTTCATCTACAGACTCCTTACTCAAGCCATCCCTAATGAATTTAATTTTGTCTTCGCGATTATCAAACATCATTCCTAAAGAACGACAACGAGTGTTGCACTTAAATCGTGCACATTTGAAACAAACACCCATTTGCTTAGCTCTACGTTTCTTTGCATAAGTGCTTCTTCCAAAACCAGGCAGATGTGAAATAAAGGAGTTAGAAGACTCACCTGCCAATCGGACTCGTGCTTCAATTACCCAACGAATATCATTAGGAATACCATGGATTGTCAATAACCTCATCCGTTTCAAGCGAGCTTTATAGACTTTTATCAGAGATTTTTGAGGGAGATAAGGAAATTGCTTGTGAAGATTTGCGAGAGCTTCTTCCATCTTGGAATGTCTTAACCTGCAAAAAACTAAACACACAAAATTAAATCACACCAAATCACAATATATACAAAAATTGCATGGGTTGCCTCCCTGCGAGCGCTAAGTTTAAAGTCGTCAGCCAGACTTGACTTCTCGAACGTTAAGTTGGATCTGAAAGTGTAACACTTTCTTTTTGTCGCTCAAATGATTCTCCCCAGTAGTGCTTGACACGCTTGTTTTTAACCTTGAAAGTTTTGTTAGCGTCAGGATCATGTATCTCAACGGCTCTATTTGGTAAAACTTTGGTGATCACAAATGGACCTGACCACCGTGATTTTGGCTTCCATGGGAAGAATTTCACCATTGATTTGTTTAACAGTACCTTCTGCCCTGGTTCCAGTTGTATGCGCACTAACTTCTCATCATGTCTTTTCTTGCCCTTTTCTTTGTACAATTCGTTGAGCTGGTGGAAATTTTTCTCTTCTGTTGCTTGTAGAGCAAGAATTGGCTCTTTCACTGCAAAAGATGCTTTATCTTTAGGCTCCACAAGCAATTGACATGTTTTAAGTTTGTCAGTAGAACTTTGCATTGCATTGGAGTTCTGAATGGTACTGTGTATCACATCAAGTTTGAAACATTCCTCATTCTTTTCATCATCTGGGAAATTCATGGCCTTGAAAACATTGAATGTTACTTCTTGGTCCTGTACCCTCATGGTTAATTCTCCTTTTTGTACATCAATAATGGTTCGACCTGTAGCCAAGAATGGTCTCCCAAGGATGATTGGCACGTCTGTGTCTTCCTCCATATCAAGGACAATAAAATCTGCTGGGAAAATGAATTTGTCAACCTTGACCAGCATATCTTCAACTACACCTCTTGGAAATACGAGCGTTCTATCAGCAAGTTGCAGTGAGACTGAAGTTGGCATTATTTCTCCAATCTGTAATTTCCTGAAAATAGAAAAAGGCATCAAGTTAACACTAGCACCTAAATCACACAGAGCCTTACCGAAGTCATGTTCTCCTATGGTGCAAGGAACAGTGAAACTGCCAGGATCTTTCAACTTTGGGGGAAGTTTCCTCTGAATGATAGCGCTGCATTCTTCCGATAATGCTATTGTCTCGTAATCTCCCAATCTCCGCTTTCGTGAAAGAATGTCTTTCATGAATTTGGCATAGCTGGGCATTTGTTCCAACGCTTCTGCAAATGGAATGTTGATATGCAGCTTTTTAAAGATCTTCAGGAACCGAGAAAACTGCTTGTCAAATTTGTTCTTCTGAAGATGTTGAGGAAAATGTGGAGGTGGAATGATTTGTTCTTTTTCCTTTGCTTCTTTTTCCTCCATCTGTTTCTTTGTTTCTTTTGGAGCTTCCTCACCAGCTGTTTTGGCTCCAACATCTTTGTTGATTTCAGTACCGCTTTTTAACATGATGGCATGACATTGTTCCTTCCTCATGTTTCTTGGATTTGGCTCTGTGTTGCTAGGAAGGATACCTGGCGGTCTGTAACTCTGAGCATTTGCCAGTTGTCCAATTTGATTCTCCAGTACTTTAATAGAAGCTGATTGGCTTTGATTGAATGTTGTTTGAGCTTGAAATATAGCATCGTATTTTGCTTCTTGCTTTCTGAACATCTTGCTTTCTGAACATCTCTACAAACCATTCTTTCATTTCTGGTTCTTTTTCATGCTTCTGGCCTTTGCTCTGCTGGTGGAATCTAGGTGGTGGATAGTTCTGTTGCTGGAATCCAGGTGGTGGGTTGTTCTTTTGCCCTGAACTGTTGCTCCATGAAAAATTGGGATGATTTCTCCACCCAAGGTTGTAGGTGTTGGAATATGGATTGTTCCACTGTCTGTTGAAATTATTGACATAGTTCACTGTCTCTTCCTGCTGAACTGGTTCTGATGCTCCTCTATATGATGAACTTGTGGATCCACCATTAACCTTCATGTTAAGAGTTTCCAGATTTTTGCAAATCATATCCAGCTTGACATTTAGTGCTGTGTTGGCTCCAACTTTATAAATTCCTGCGATTCTTTGGATCATGCTCCTTTCTGTTGGCCACAAAGAATTATTGTTGGCCATTTCTTCAATTAAATCCCAAGCCTGATCTTCTCATTTTTCCATTAGTGCTCCTCTAGCAGCATCACCAATTGTGGTTCTCATTATTCCAGAAAGTTCATTGTAGAATGTTTGGACTTGTAGCCATTTTGCAATTTCATGGTGAGGACATTTCCGAAGCAAATCCTTGAATCTTTCCCAAGCTTCCCAGAGGGATTCTGAATCTTGCTGCACGAAGGATGTGATGTCATTCCTCAACTTTGCAGTTCTGGCCGGTGGAAAGTATTTTGCAAGGAATTTGATGGCTAGAGTATTCCAAGTTGTGATGGAACCTGCTGGTAGTGAATGTAGCCAAGCTTTAGCTCTGTCCTTCAAGGAGTATGGGAAAACTTGCAGTCTCATTGCTTCTTCTGATGCTTTGTTGTAGTTGAAAGTACCACAAACTTCCAGGAAGTTACTGATGTGGGCATTAGGATCTTCAGTTGCATTCCCCCCGAACTGAACTGAGTGTTGAATCATCTGAATGCATGTTTTGATGTCACACGCATTTG
Source organism: Zanthoxylum bungeanum (assembly GCA_019454045.1). Lineage (NCBI taxonomy): Eukaryota > Viridiplantae > Streptophyta > Magnoliopsida > Sapindales > Rutaceae > Zanthoxylum > Zanthoxylum bungeanum. The sequence goes on along the minus strand of SKCR01050793.1, from coordinate 8,234 downwards.
CTGGTAAGGGAGGAAGTACAATACAGGAAATGAGTCTACCAACCACCAGAATGGTTTTGTCTCGAATGGGAATTGGTGGTGCAACCTCCATCGGTTCAGGTTCCATGTTGACTAAAGCTTCTTGGCCTTCTTGTCTTTCCCTTCTCAACTGTCTTATGAAACTTTCAATTTCTGGGTCAAGCGGTCGGAGTTCAAAGCTTCTGGTTCGTCTCATGAAGTTTCTGAGAACCTGAAACACAAGAAAACGAAAACAATAAGTAAAAAGAACGTATCGTTCAAGTAGTATAAAAAGTATCGATCCCACGAGGACTTAATACCTAAGCTATTAATTTTATGAGGTCAAATGATTACTAATATCTAACAGATTGTTGGATTGATTTGAAATGGTGACAATTCTAAATTTAAAAACAAGTAAATAAAATTGTTCGAAAGTAGGTTTTAAGAAAATTCAATATTAAAAACTATCTAGGGTTGTGATTTCTTCCAATATCATTTTAAAGATGAAATGGTTATCTTAAAGTTGGGTAATATATTGATTTATTAACCTGGAACACTAAATTATGTGTAAGCCTCTGTCGATGGTCAGACACAAATACCCAGTTTAACCCAATTGAACTATATGTCTATGTCAACAAAATTATCTAGATTCATTAAGTTTAAGTTCCAATTATGGCTACCCCCGCCCGACAGGTATATGTCTATCCTGTAAGGAAATCTATTAAAGGGTTATCTATCCTCAAGGAAGATCGTGGACTATTGAGTCTAAGGTCTTAAATTTAAAATCCCTATGTCTAGTTCATTTTTAAGTTTCCCAGTTCAATTTTATTAATGGCCAGTTAATGAAAAAACATTAAGATTAAGACTCAATAAATAAATTTTTATATTACCCAAGCTATAATCTAACCCCTTTATAAACCGGTGATATTGGATTTCATCACAACCCCAGATAACTGGTTTAGTTACGACACATATACACATGTAGTAAAAACTTAAATAAAATAAAAGACATAAAGTAAATTGCTCGAAATTAAATACTGAAAAGTAAATTGCTGAAAATTAAATAAAGTAAAAGTAAAAGTAAAAGTAATAGTAAAAAGTAAAAAAAATAAAAATAAAAGTAAATTACTGAAAAGTAAATTGCTGAAAAATAAATTGCTGAATTTAAATAAAGTAAAAGTACAATAAAAGAAAATGCTGGGGTTAGAGGATCAACTTTTATTACTACTATTTTAGATATCTCCCTTAATATAATATATTAACTTTGCGTGATAATTACCAACCAGCCATATAGGCGGTATCATGATTAAGTCAAATTAATAATTAATTACCAACCGACCAACCAGGCGGTATCCATATTTAGTCAGGTTAAAACCAATTTATAATTAATTACCAACCGACCAATATAGCGGTATCCTCATTAAGTCAGGTTTTAAATCGTTATATATTATAATTAAGGGAGATTAATCTAAATAGCAATAATAAACGCTTTACCTTTCACCCCAGCAATGGATAATTACCTCCTCATTGCTTGAAAAAATAAAAACTGCAAAAGTAAAGAAAGAAAATGTTTGTGCGTAAAAGTAAATTACGGAAAGTAAAAACTGAAAAGTAAAGAAAAGAAAGTGCTAAAGCAAAAATTAATTACTGAAAACTGAAAATAAACAAACTAGATACAATCTTCTTATTTATTCTTAAGGAATTTCAAAGAAGAAAGTATGAATTTTACAAATGAAATGGCTTGGTATTTATAGGCAAAATTTTTCCTCCATCAAATCATCCACCAAATCAATTATTAATTACTCCACTAATTTCTCCACTAATTGCTCCACCAAATCCATTATTAATTGCTCCACTAATCTCTTATCATGTTTGGTGATGATTTGATAATTTTTATTATTTATTTATTAATTTATTTTTTGCTTTGAAAATGATTGAAAGTGACTTTAATAATTACACACTACACACTTCTGGATTGTTCATCCATTTCGGGCATGAAATATTCAGAAATCAAAATTATTTTGTCTTTCAAAGTTTTAGATCTTTGAGTCTTCTTTAATCTAGAACTTGAATCAGCTCAATCCGATATCTGAGTAAAACGTTATGCTCAAAATACGACAGATGCGCAAAATTGGAATTTCCAAAACTGCACTTCATCAAAACGCCTTTCAAGTTTCCAATCTCCAAAATTAAAATATCAAGTCCAATAATTGCCATTATTTGACCCATATTTCATCCTAAATGATTTCATTGAGACCTGATATTATTTTATCTTCAAAATAAACTAAAACACATCAAAAAGTTAATCAAACCCGAGAAACTAAATAAAATATAAGTTAAAGGGGCGGTAAATATTGATATATTTTCCGCTCATCAACTGCCATTTCCGCTGTTTTCTTCGTTGTTTTTCTCGATGATCAGGCTGCTATTATGGCCTCTGTTTGAGGGATATTCTCGGTGGTTCATGGGGCTATTTTTAGGTGTTTGTAGGGGCTGATTCAGGACTATTTTGTGGTGTATTTTGGGTGGTTTTCAGGACTGTTTTTGTCTTGGTGTTTCACGTTTGGTTTCTTTTTTGCTCATGTGGTTGGCTTTAGGTCACGGTGAAGGGCCGGTGTGCTTGTTTATTTGCATGAAGGGTGAAAGGTGTTGTTTCGTGAGAGGGGATTACTTAGGGAGAGAGATGTGTGTTTGTTGATGTGTTAGGGCTGCCGAGTGGAGAGAAGGTTTTGATGCCGTATGTGAGTGAGGGAGTTGTTGTTGCTTTGTCCATCAGTGGGAAGTTTGGCATTGTTGGTCAGCTGTGTCTTTGATTTGTTTGGTGAATTTTGGTTGATGTCGTGAATGAAAGAAGAGAGGGCGTCTGGCTTAGGGTTTATTTTGTTTGTCTTGTTATAGGCTATTTGGCTTGTATGTTTATGTGAAAGAAGATAAGAAGAAGTAAGGTTCTTGGCTTGTGTGTTTCTCCTTTCTTGTGTGATGTCTGCCGAGAGTTTTTTGAAAGAAAGAAAGAGGAGAGTGAGGGTGTATAGTGCGTGAGAGAATATGGCTTTTGTTATGGTTTTGTTTTTGGCGTTCACGTGATTTGGTCCTGATGGCTTGCTGTTTCTCACGGCTTGGTGTGTTGAGTGTGTTTTGTCGCTGTGTGGAGAGCTAGTCAGTTTGACACATGTCATTAATATATGTATTTTGTTATTTAATGTAAATAAAAATACATATATATAGATATTTATATTAATTAATTATTTAGTTATTAATTTTTAAATAATTAAAATAAAATATCTAATGTCATAATTTACTTGAAAAATGGCTAAGTCTAATTTGTTACCCTTGGCCTTATTAAAGTAAATGGTTGTCAAATTGAATTTGGATTCCTTAATTTGATTAAATTTTGAAAATGACAAAAGTGCCCCTCCTCCCTCAATTTCGCCCAAGACATATAAAAAAGGGGGAAATTGTTCTCTCTTTCATAAGTTGTCTTGGCCAAAGTTTCCACCTTTTTTAGAAATCTCCCAAAATATTTCCTTGAAGAAACTTGAAAGAAAGTGATGGAATCAAGAAGAAAGCTTAAGGAAGTTAGGACATTTTGAGGTAATCTTCAATATTCTTAAGCTTAGAATGTTTGTTTCTTATTCTTGAGTATCTAGAATAGTTTAAGGGTTTCTTTCTTTCTTGGATTTTGGGGCGTTTTGATTTGGAGGATGAATTTGGAGGCTAGATGCATGTGTGAAGTTAGATTGAATAATATTAGTGTAATATTAGATCAATTTTTTCATTTGATGACTTGTTACCATTCTATAGTGTTATGACCACTCTTGTAACTCCTAGAATTACTCTTGAGTTCTTCATTAGTGGTGTCTTTGTTTGCCGCTATTTTGGACTGCCGTTTCTGCTGTTTTCTTTGTCGTTTTTCTCGATGATCGGGCTGCTATTATGGCCTCTATTTGAGGGATATTCTCGGTGGTTCAGGGGGTTATTTTTAGGTGTTTGGAGGGGCTGATTCAGGACTATTTTGGGGTGTATTTTGGGTGATTTTCAGGACTGTGTTTGTCTCTGTGTTTCACATTTGGTTTCCTTTTTACTCATTTGGTTGGCTTTAGGTCACGGTGAAGGGCCGATGTGCTTGTTTATTTGCATGAAGGTTGAAAGGTGTTGTTTCGTGAGTGAGGATTGCTTAGGGAGAGAGACGTGTGTTTGTTGATGAGTTATGGCTGCCGAGTGGAGAGAAGATGTCTATATCGTATGTGAGTGAGGGAGTTGTTGTTGCTTTGTCGATCAGTGGGAAGTTTGGCTTTGTTGGTCGGTTGTGTCTTTGATTTGTTTGGTGAATTTTGGTTGATGCCGTGAATGAAAGAAGAGAGGGCGTCTGGCTTAGGGTTTATTTTTTTTGTCTTGTTATATGCTATTTGGCTTGTGTGTTTATGTGAAATGTGTTGAATATTTTTTGGATTGGATTTGGTGGGCTTGGGCGTGTGGCTTTGGATGGGTGCGGGAGTTTTGGGCCGAGGCTTAATGTTTTAAAACATAGATTAATCGAGCGAACTTGAGGCCAAATAGCGAGTTAAATTTGTTGATGTATTTATTTTTGGAATTTTTCCCTTCTGACGTCCGTTTCCCACGACTTCCGTAACTTAAAGGGTAGTGCCTCCATACTAGGTTCATCACTGGGCTTCATGCAAAAATGCAGTGTCTACAGTCGCCCCCACTTTGATGGGACTTGTGCAGTGTGTGACAGTGATAATCATATCAAAGTCATGCATGCATTTTTTACTTAATTGGGTTTTTTGTTGTCGTACTTACATGTTTCTTTTCGAGATGCTTTAAACTGAGTTGATGTAATATGATGGTTTATTTCTAAACCGTTACTGATGTGAGATAATGGTTCATTTCCGAACCGTTACTGATGTGGGGTGGTTCATTTCCGAACCGTTACTGAGTTGAGATCGTAGTCCATTTCCGAGCCATTACTTGATGAGATGGTCCATTTCCGAACCGTTACTTGATAAGATGGTCCATTTCCGAACCGTTAGTGATGAGAGATGGTTCATTTCTGAACCGTTACTTGTTGAGATGGCGGTCCATTTCTGAACTATTACCTGATGAGATGGTCCATTTCTGAACTGTTATTGATGAGATGGTCCATTTTCGAACCGTTATTGATGTGATGGTCCATTTCCGAACCGTTAATAAAGAGATGGTCTATTTCCGAACTGTTATTGATGAGATGGTCCATTTCCGAACCGTTACTGATGAGATAGTCCATTTCTGAACCGTTACTTGTTGAGATGGTCCATTTCGGAACCGTTACTGATGAGATGGTGCATTTCTGAACCGTTACTGATGAGAGATGGTTCATTTCTGAACCGTTACTTATTGAGATGGTCCATTTCTGAACCGTCACTGATGAGATGGTGGTCTATTTCCGAACCGTTTTCGATGAGAGATGGTTCATTTCCGAACCGTTACTTGTTGAGAGATGGTTCATTTCCAAACCGTTACTGATGAGATGGTCCATTTCCGAACCGTTATTGATGAGATGGTCCATTTCCGAACCGTTATTGATGTGATGGTCCATTTCCGAACCATTACTAATGAGATGGTCAATTTCCGAACCGTTACTGATGAGATAGTCCATTTCCTAACCATTACTGATGAGAGATGGTGGTCCATTTTCGAACCGTTACTGATGAGAGATGGTTCATTTCCGAACCGTTACTGATGTGATGGTCCATTTCCGAACCGTTACTGATGATATGGTCCATTTCCGAACCGTTACTTGTTGAGATGGTCCATTTCTGAACCGTTACTGATGAGATGGTCCATTTCCGAACAGTTACTGATAAGAGATGGTTCATTTATGAACCGTTACTTGTTGAGATGGCGGTCCATTTCCGAACTGTTACCTGATGAGATGGTCCATTTCTGAATTGAAATTGATTAGATGGTCCATTTCCGAACCGTTATTGATGTCATGGTCCATTTCCGAACCGTTAATAATGAGATGGTCCATTTTCGAGCCGTTACTGATGTGATGGTCCATTTCCGAACAGTTACTGATGAGATAGTCCATTTCCGAACCGTTACTTGTTGAGATGGTCCATTTCGGAACCGTTACTGATGAGAAGGTCCATTTCTGAACCGTTACTGATGTGATGGTTCATTTCCGAACCATTAGTTGTTGAGATGGTCCATTTCTGAACCGTGTTTCATTCCCGGAGCGTCATTCCTGGCTTGCTAAACCTCATTCCCGAGGCGTCATTGATATGATAGTTGTGGTCCATTCCCGAACCATGCTCCATTCCCGGAGTGCCATTCCCGGCATGCTAAACCTCATTCCCGAGGCGTCGCTGATTTGATAGTTATGGTCCATTCCCGAACCATGCTCCATTCCCGGAGCGCAATTTCTGACATGTTAAACCTCATTCCCGAGGCGTCGCTGATTTGATAGTTGTGGGTCTCGACCCTGGGATTCATTCCCGAAACTACTGATAGTGTGGGCCTCATCCCTGGGATTCATTCCCAAAATTGCTGATGGTGTCGGCCTAGACCCTGCGATTCATTCCCGAAACTGCTGATGATATGGGCCTCGACCCAGGGATTCATTCCCGATGCTGCAGATGATGTGGGCCTCGACCCAGGAATTCATTCCCGATGTTGCTGATCATGTAGGCCTCGACCATGGGATTCATTCCCGAAACTGCTGATAATGTGGGCCTCGACCTTGTGATTCATTCCCGAAACTGCTGATAATGTGGGCCTCGACCCTGGGATTCATTCCCAAAACTTTTGATAATGTGGGCCTCGACCCTGGGATTCATTCCCAAAACTGCTGATAGTGTGGGCCTCGACCTTGGGATTCATTCCCGAAAATGCTAACAGTGTGGACATCGACCCTGGGATTCATTCCCGAAACTACTGATAGTGTGGGCCTCGACCCTGGGATTTATTCCCAAAACTGCTGATAGTGTAGGCCTCGACCCTGGGATTCATTCCCGAAACTGCTAATGATGTGGGCCTCGACCCATGGATTCATTCCCAATTCTGCTGATAATGTGGGCCTCGATCCTGGTATTCATTCCCGAAACTGCTGATAATGTGGGCCTCGCCTTAGGATTCATTCCAAAAACTGCTGATAATGTGGGCCTCGACCCTGGGATTCATTCCCAAAACTGCTGATGGTGTGGGCTTCGACCCTGGGATTCATTCCCGAAACTGCTGATAATGTGTGCCTCGACCCTAGGATTCATTCCCCAAACGGCTGACAATGTGGGTCTCGACCCCGGGCTTTATTCCCGAAACTGCTTATATTTTTCGTGTTTTCTTTTTCTTCAAAACCTGCGAACAAAAAAAAATAAAAAATTACGTGCATGTGACGTGTATGCATGTATGCATGAATGCATTCCATATTCTGGTGGGTTAGGCCTTCCTTGTGCTCCTCGATGCTTCTTGTCTACAAAAGTCTTTGGTCGCCCCTAGGTCTGCTTACAATTTCCTTATGCCAGTTCTCTTCCGGTAATTGCTCATTTCTCTTTGGTCTCATGTCTCAGGATCTCGTTATGTCCCTCATTCGCAGAGTGGTAGACTAGTCGCCCACAGACTTGGTTTAGCTTTCTGCTCTCCGCTGCTTGCACTAAGTCAAGTTGGACTATGTGATATGGCATTCCGTATCAACAAACCCAATTACAGGCTACAATATAGTCCTAATAATTATACATGTTATTGTCCTCAAAGAATGTCTAGTAATGAGACCAAAGAATCTTCAAAGCACTCAATGCAACTCAAATCCGAGTTTTTGAATAAATGATCTAAGCCAGACTCAAAGTGTGTGTGTGTAAAGGTTCTTTTACAGCTTGATTCATAGGTAAGCCAACTCAATGATTTTGTTTAAAAATTGGGATTGATGGGTCAAACCAACCTAGATGTCTCAATTATGCTCTGCAATTGCTCTTCCGTGCTCAATATGGTATGGTTTTCTTTTTCTTTTATTTTTTTTCTTTTCGTTTTGAACTTCTTTTTCTTTTTCTTTTTTTTTTTCAACACACCTACCCTTTAAGGTAGCATTTCTCCTCATGGTGGTCCTAATACTCGCTCATGGGTAGCTTCACGCTTATCGGTTATAGGTGGTTTAATTCTTTTCTTTAGAGACTTTTATTCTATTTTCAACCATACCACACATCATAACACAAGCAAGTCAAGATAGACATCTAAGCAAACGGTCATTCACCAACCTACAATTT
>SKCR01050792.1:0-41012 GCA_019454045.1 Zanthoxylum bungeanum | reverse complement strand
AAGCTTTTCTCTCTCTCTCTTGCAATTACATACGGTGTTAGGCAAAATGGAGCCAAAAAACCTTCTCTCTTCTCACGGTCATGGTGACCGATTCTCTTCCATTTTTTTTTTCTGGTTTTCACACAAAAATGGAGAAGCTTTTGATCTTGTAGCAAGATCTAAGTGCTAGCACACTCATGGAGGAATACAAATGTGATAGGGAAGTGAGTTCGTGAGCTTGGAAGCTTGAAGCTTGGAGCTTCAATGGTGTCTCCCATGGCCGATTCTTGGAGGAGGAAGCAGCCCCACGCCGTGCAGCCCCACATGCGCAGCTCACTGCCGAGCAAGGGAGAGCAGTTCGCACTCCATCTTCGCCGCATCCAACCGATCCATGTGAGTCTTTTTCGCACCTCATTTGGTTGTATTCATACTCGTTTATGCATGATTTATGATCCTTGGGACTTGATTGAAACTCAACATGCCAGTCTTGGATCTTGAGTAAGAATCACTCAATGGAAGGAAAACGCTTAATATTATTTGAGGGTTTTTCGCGTGCAAATTGGCAACCAATTTATTATCTTTGTTAAGGTCTCATCATCATACACCCTTAAACATGCATTCTAAACACATAATAAATGGCGTATAAATAAAGTAATAATGATATGCGGATGGATACTTTTAACAATGATCCTAGATCAAATCTCTCCCTTTCTCTCTCCCGCTAGCACATGTAGTACTTCTACCCGTTACACTACACTTCTAAAGAAACCTCATTTACATTGAAGGGAATAGGTGAGAAGAGAAATAAAATGAGAAATGAGGTAATAAGGCTGGACACGCAGGTCCAAATAATAAATCAAATTTATTACAACAATTTCTAAAATTGTCCCACCCATCTAATTTCCATCTGATATACATTATTCATGCATCACAACCATGTATTCACACAAGCATGTTATCAATCAATCTAATCAAATTAATTAATTTGATAATTAGTGACCATCCAATGTTCAAACAACGATTTGATTTTGCTCGAGTCAAACTCGTTTAGCGAATAAGTACTTAAAGTACAAATTCTTGAATTAAATTAAACTACAACATTAAATCCAATTTAATATGTATTTAATACTAATTCGCTATATTTAATTCCAAATTAAATTTACACTTTATTAATAACCTTTACGATTTAATTCCAAATTTAATCGTTACGGGTCTCAAAGCCCGATTAATATCCAATATTAATTTAATTAAAGTCAATGGGCTTTTAATTAATTTCTTTAGGCGTGTTCTTTTGGTCAACTCGGGTCAAACCCAATAACCAAGTCCAATCCGGGAGTTACCCCATAAGCCTAGAAATCAATTTAGGCCCAATTAAATAATTAAGGTCCATTAGTCGCATTTGGACCTTTTGGAAGCGGTTTGGGCCCAATTGGATCCAACCAATTTAGCCTAAACCCAACTTGGTACAACCAAGCCCAATAACAACATTACAAGCCCAATTTCCAAAATTAACCCAATTCAATTAAATTACAAAATCTAATTTCACAATTTAATTACCTAAAGTGTATTACACAATTAATTACCCAATTAACATTTCTAAAACATCAATTAGCCTAATTAATCATGCTTAATTAACATTAAAACATGTCCAACACATTTTAACAAAAATCAAACCCAATTACATGCTATATCATTCTCGGCAATTTGGGCAATTTGTGTCCGATTCGGTTTCAATCCAATTAAATCCACAATCGACATTAAATCAACATTCCCGAATGATTCCAATTCATCCAATGAACAAAAAATCAAAAATTCCAAGACAATTAGGGCTTCATTCCTCTCGGCCAAGCTAAGATTATTGGGGAAAAATGTTCCAAAGAAATTTTCAACGAATTGATCCAATCAATCCTCAATTAAAACACATTTAAACATATTCATTCATCCAATTTCATAAATCATGCTCAAACAAATTTTTACCCAAATTTTAAGCCCTAAAAATTTCATGCTCAACCTTGCTCTGATACGATTGTTGGAATTCTCTAAGCTTCCCAATATCATTTCAAGCATTGAAAATACATGTGAATAAAATCAACAAAGTTGCGGAATACTTACATCGAGCGGTTGAGCGACGCGACGAAGACAAAAAACTTTCTGCCCTATCCAAGAATGGCTCGGCAGTGAGCTACTGGTCTTCTCAATTTTCGGTCTTTGTGGATCAACCTCCAAGCTCCAAGCTTCGTTATGGTGATTCCAAGCTCATGGTAGACTTCCCTATCACCTTCGCATGTCTCTCGGAGTGCTAGCTCTCTTGATTTTTTCCACAAAAATCAAACATTTTGCTTCCCTTGCTCACAGTTTTCTTGACAGAAACCAGTGAAGAAAAATGCCTCTAAGGCCAAGAGAGAGAGATGAAGAAATGGCTCCAAATTTGTGAGCCTAGGAGAGAGAATGAGTGAAGTGTGTTGTAATGTGTTAAGTGTATCTAATAAACTTCATTTTTATTTCAAAAATCAAAAAATAAAACATATACAAATGATTAAAATAACAATAAATGTCACTCAAGCTTTCAAAAGCTTTCCATCAACTCACATCATGTCACATCACTCAATCAATCAAGTGACAAGTTTCACATCACTCAAAGTGACTAATGATTTGACGCTTGATGCGACTAGTGATTCGACGCTTGATTTGACTTACGTGCCGCACTCGAATTCGAAATGCGAATGCGCTCACAAACAATCTCGGGCTCGGATTCGCTAATTCCAATTAACGAATTTTCCGTTGCGACATAATTAAATCTAATTTAATTAAATAATCATGCCTAACATAATTACAATTCACGTCGCTAACGAATTAATTCTAAATTAACTCATTCGCCCGAATTAAAATCTAATTTTAATTCCGCGTCGAAATCCAATTTCGTTAAATATATCGAATATATTAATTTATTGATTAATTCCAAATTAATCGTTATCTCTCTTTTATTGATATTTTATCCGAGATAAAATATTTCCGCAATTAATCCCAGAATAATTTTCTCTCTCTTCTAATTAATCCCAGATTAATAAAAGTGCGAGTCATACGTCATCGGTGAATCTTTGGGAAGCGACCCATGAGATCCCCGGATATGTTGGCAGTAAATTCGGTCGTTGGACTATCCGAACACGTAAGTACCTAGTACTACGTTTATACCGATTTACAAGACAAGGTTGGCTTCTAGCAAAGCGCCATGCCTACCCAATTCTCCAGAAATATCCTTACAGGAATATAAGGATCTATATCAGGCGTAGTATACTTGGTATTGTGTATATCGATCCAGTATCGGATGATCACGTGCTAGGCCTGGGGCTGGAATTGTGTCTGCCCCGTACGAAGCACATGCCGGATGTCTGGTAACTAGTCGCTATAATCGGATAAACATGACTTTGTCATAATATCCTGATGACTACAGTACTTAAGAGTACTAGTACCGTATCCTACGTGACTATCATCTCCATATGACTAGAGTGACACTTCCGTCTTGACATCACACCAGCACACTACGATTCTCGATATACCCAGAAGAGGCGTACACAGAAACCGGTTAAAGCCCTGGACGACCAAAACCAAAGTATATTGATTGTCACAAGTATTAGCGGTACAAGTCTCAGGTTAAGACCAAATACACCTACCCTGATTTCGGACTTCCATAGACACATAGTCATACTACCAATGGAATTCCGAGGGGGTCTATCCAGAGCGAAGCTATTTCCCGTACCATCGGTAAAAAACAACCTCCTATTACACTTGCATGAGTATCTTATACCTAAATATATGAGAACTATGCCGTTATGCCCTCACAACGCGCATAAATGTCATACTAGTCTTTTACGTATTTATCGATGTCCAATCTTGATAATACTCTGACTAGGGATATTTAATGATTTATCCTTCATGGACTGATACTGTCTCATATCATTCTCAATCCAGGAACAAATCATAGATACCTCATATCATTTATATATCTTGGTGATCTAATCACAAATGGTAAGAGAGCAATCTCCTTTGTCACATAGTTAATTTGTACAACAACACTATGATCTGTACAAATAGTGACGCTATGGGTCATAATTGTCCAACAATCTGTAGTTTGGGATCACTTCACAAAACCTGAAAGTGGTGATGAAAATCCTATAAATAAGTGCAATTACTGTCATCATGAATTTTATAGTGGTTCCAAAACTAATGGTACATCATCTCTCAAATATCATCTTAGTATTTACAAGAAATATTTAGCCACAAAGCCTACAGACCCTAAACAATCCATTATTAGTATTCATGTTGACTCTAAAAGTCAAGAAGTTACCTCTTCAACTAATTGGAAGTTTGATCAGAATGCAATTAGGTTGGTTTTGATTAAAATGTTAATCATTGATGAACTGCCATTTAAATTCATAGAGGGTGATGGGTTTAGGCATTTCATGAGTGTTGCATGCCCACGCTTTCATATTAATTTGAGGTGGACTTATGCTAGAGATTGTTTCAAATTTTTTTCTTGATGAGAAGAAATGCTCTAAATCTAAGTTGAAGAGATTTGTAAAAAGAATTTGCCTAACTAGTGATACTTAGACTTCAATACAAAGGGTCAATTATATGTGTCTCACCGCACATTATATTGATGAGAACTAGAAATTGAACAAAAGAATTTTGAATTTTTGTTCAATTTCTAGTCATAAAGGGGAGGCAATTGGTAGGGCCATAGAGACATGCTTATCTGCTTGGTAAATTGATGGGGTAATGACTGTGACAGTTGACAATCCAAGCTCTAATGATGTTGCTATAGATTATTTGAGGAGAAAAATGAGAACATGGCCAAACATTATTCTTCAAGCTAAGTATCTACATGTTAAGTGTGTTGAAAATATCCTGAATCTAGTTGTAACAGATGGTTTGAAAGAGGCTAGCAAGTCAGTTGACTGTATTCGACAAGCTGTAAAATTCATTAGACAATCTTCTTCTAGGCTACAAAAGTTTAATGAATATGTAGTTATTTAGTAAAATTGATAGCAAGTGTATGTTGAATCATGATTGTCCCACAAGGTGGAATTCCACCTACAAGATGCTTGATGTGGCTTTTAAATTCAGAAATGCTTTTGAGAGATATGATGACCTAGATCCTAATTTTAGTAGAGATCTTACATTAAATTATGATGGAGTTCCTTTGGATGATGATTGGAACAATGCCAATAGCTTGGTAATTTTCCTACGACATTTCTATGAGATTACATTACGTGTCTCTGGAACGAAATATGTAACAGCCAATACTTTTTTTGAGGAGATTACTACAGTTGATTGCTTGTTGAATGAGTTGGAGAACAGTGATGACATGGATATGAGTGCTATGGCAATAAAAATGAGGCAAAAGTATGAGAAATATTGTGGGAAAAGTGACAAAATGAACAAATTTATTTACATAGCTGCCATTCTTGATCCTAGGAGAAAATTAGGGTATGTTGAATTTGCATTAAAGCACATGTATGGAAAAGAATTAGGTGGTCACTTGGCTAAGATTGTGAAAGATGCAATTTATGAGCTATATGAGGGTTATAAGAAGCTTGCATCTGCAAACATTCAGGGACCTCCAAATTCTATCTTTGTTGCCTCATCATCATCTATGACTTGTGAACAAGGCAACGATCTTGCAGTTCCTTCATCAAAGCTTATGATATCCAAGTATAAGAGGTTTAGGTCTGAATCTCATAATGGTGATGCAAAATCTGATTTGGAAAAGTATTTGACAGAGGAAGGTGAAGACGATTGTGATGACTTTGAATTTTTTCGATGGTGGCAGCTTAACTCTTCCAGGTTTCCTTTACTTTTAGAGATGGCACATGATGCGCTATCAATACCAATGTCAAATGTTGCATCGGAGTCAGATTTTAGCACAAGTGGGAGAGTACTGGATGAATTTAGGAGCTCTTTGACTCCTAAAATTGTAGAATCCTTAATGTGTTCCCAAGATTGGATTCAACATTCCATGAAGAAAATTATTGAAAAGGAGGAACAAATAGAAGAAGTTGTGAAGCTTGAGCAAGGTAAATGGAAAAAATCAATATTATGTTAACTATTTAGTGTTACTATTAAATTTATTGTCTTTATTTTTTCTTATATGACAAAACTAAAAATATGTTGTGTACTTGAAATAATGTAGAAATGGCAAAACATGGAATCAAGGTCACTTCAGAATTTGAATATTAGTAATGACATAATTGCCTTGTGGATGCTGAGCCTGAGGCCCTGAGTTGCTCACTTTGAAGATGATTAATGAAAATTACTTATTTATTAGTTGTTGAAGACCTAATATGTTTGTAATTTTGATGGATTTTGTAATGTAATTTTGAGTTGTCTTCTAACTTTCTGGATTGCCTTCTCAAAAATGCTTGATGACTTGATGAATTTAAATTTGTGTTAAATTATCTTCTGATTTGCTGTCTTTTTTATGAATATGAATTTATATTTGTTTAATTGTGTTAAATTGCTTTGTTGAATGTTGATGAATTTATATTTATTGGATTGGTTAATAACCGAATTAACCAAAACCGACCGAAATATAATGGTTAATTGGTTAATGGTTATGTGTCATAAATTGGTTAAATCGGTCACACTTTTATTTAACCGAAAAATTTCGGTTCGATTAAAAAATCAAGGATTAACCGACCGAACCGACCGATGCACACCTCTACTTAAGGTTAAAATAATTAAAGGGGTATAGTAGATATTATGACCCGACTCTAATTATAAGATACTCGTGAAGGGCCAATCCATATGTAATGACTATATCGATGGACACCGACATAATTCGGCTTATATTATCTATCTATGGTAACGATAGTGCAGCTTAGAGTTTTTAGGGAAATAACCGAAGTTAATAATTCAGAATATTTAATTAAGAGTTTAATTAATATTTTGAGATTATTGGAGCTCGGAATCGTAGGTCAATTTGGTCCCCGTGCTAACTCGATATACTGTAGTAGATTAGATATAATTGGATAGTCCAATTATATACCCATATATATATATATATATATATATATATATATATATATATATTATTAATATGATTAATGATAAATTTTATCACACTTTAAACTATATATTAATTTTAAAATAAGGCTTTTATAATAAATGATTTTATGATAATTACTTACTATAAGTTATAAAATTATATATCATAATTTAATAAAGTTTAAATTTTGAATTATCAATAATAGGTTTTGGAAACCTTTTGGTTGGTTTTGGAAGTTACATTTTTTTGAAAGGTAACAACATATATTTTGCCCCCAAGGGGTGTGGCTTGGTGGTGAAGGGTCCAGAATTTCACCTTGAGGTTCTGGGTTCGAATCCAGGGGGTGCAACTTCTTGTAAGAGCCTGGGGCAGCCGGGGGTTTTACCTGCGCCGCGGCCCAGAATGGGTGGTTTGGTGGCGGGGTTTCCAACGATTTCAAAAAAAAAAAAAAAAAAAAAAAAAAACAACATATATTTTTTTTTGTAACATCTTTTGTCATTAAGGAAAGTAAATTTGATGTTACAAAATCTCTAAAAAATTGCTAGGGCTGGCCGAATTCTTGCATAGAGGGAAGGGAAATGTTTGGTCGATTTTGGAAAATCAAAAACCTTAAGTTTAAAATAAAATAAAATAATATTTTCTTTTTGGTAAGCGATCTCATTCTAACCTAAACCACCATTTATTGTTCTATGATTTCTCTAAGGAGTTGAAGAAAATATGAAGAACAAGAAAAACCAAAAATAAATTTTTTGTGACAATGTTTAATCTCTAAGGAGTTTAGAGATTTATTTGTGAGTAGTCCACACTATATTCTGTTGGTAGCGAGATATAGCACGTAAGGCTATTAGGTATCGAACTAAAAATAACCATCTTATCTTTCTTTACATCACCTCACGGTAGTGAGCAGATTTTACTCACTGCCGCCACTTTGTGTTATGTAACGGGTCTCAGTTTGTTTTGTTTTTTAATTAAGAAAATTAGGAAATATTAAGCGGTGTTCCAAGACATCTGTAGGGATTTTTTTGATTGAAAAAACAAACTTGAAACATAATGGGATTCACACAAAAATGGGTTGTTCTGGTAATGAGCTGGGCGCGATTTCGGGTCCAAAACAGTCCAGATCTGAGCCACTATTCGGGGGCTGTTCCAGGGTTGGAATTTTATAAAAAACATAAGCAAAATTTCAGTGAAGGAGCAGGTGACATTTGGCTGGTCAAAGGGAAGGGTAGAAAAAAATTTCAAGGTCAATCCCGTGTGCCTAAGGAGTTTCCGCTGCGCTAGGAAAGTGGTCCTACAATTGGCAGTAAGAGCGAGGTTGAAAACTGTTCTTAACACTTCTTTTTTCATTTAAAGTTACTATTTTTATTTATTTATATGATATATAAATAATTATGTGCATGTTTAGATGAGTGGGCACAAATTAATATTCATCAGATGAATGCTTATTGTTGATTCATATGATGAATTATTTTTATATTGATCATAAATTTTTCTTACTCTTATTTTTATGTTGTTTTTTGTTTTGGTTATGTAAGACCATAAGGCCAATTTTACAAATGTTGTAATTTAATCTTCCTACGTAAAATTTTGTAATATCCAGAAATTCGGAAACTCTTCTGGAAGGATTTTATATTGCATATCGGGTCTCGAAATGAGACTATATTGGAGAATAAGAGTTTAAATGTTGAAATATAGCTCGAAATATTTTAAAATAGAGATTTGATGCATTTGAAATCGCGTGACATTAAAGAACCGCTTACGCAATTTATGTATATTATTCTATATGAAGGAAGTTTGTTGGTTCGGCTACAGAGATAGCAAATGAACTCCAATTGCATTGATTTTTAAGTCATCGAACTCGTTTTTCCGAGACGAACAATTTTTATGTTGAACACTTTTTCCAAATTTGCATTAGAAGGGCTTAAAAAATATGATTTTCCGAGAAATCCCAATGATAGGGACTTAACTGTAATTTTCGTGGGTCAGATTGTAAATTTCAAAAACTTTTCGATAAATACCCATAGTTTTCATAAATTGCAAGAATTGCAAAACTTCTAAATCTCTAAAACTTGACTCCTACCCCCAAAAAAATCGCTCCACCGGTTTCTAGTTGTGCAGGCCACCATCGGCCGACGCACTGTAACATCCCGCCTAATATTACCGGTAGGAGACAGTCTAATCCTGACTAAGCCTCTTGACTTTGCGATTATTCCCGGACACATTCAATTGAGTCGGTTTTCTGGACGTAGAGCAGTTTTTAGTTTTCAGTTTCAGACATTCAGTACATAGTTTTCAGATTTTCAGTACATAGTTTTCAGATTTTCAGTATGCAGTTTTCAAATTATCAGTACGCATTTCTCAAAAGTTAGATTTTTGTAAACAGTTTTCAAAAAATAGATCTTAGACACAGTTTCCAGAAAACAGAGATTTAAAACATGTTTTCTGAAAGACAAGTTTTATACAGAGATTTTCAGACAGAGTTTCAGAAAACAGTTTTTCAGAAAAAGGTTTTTCAAGAAGTATTTTCTAAATAACATGACATGTTAAAATAGAGAGTAGTTTACAAGTTATATATATAATTCATACATTTTGATTATTGTTTGAAATGCAAATAATGAGCATTAAAGCATGATAGCATGAGTGTGTCTACATGCATATAATTGATGTTTGTATGTATTATATGAGTATACATGGAATGAGTATTTCGTAAGCATTAATGCACGATAACATGATAATATGTACACATATGTGTGGTTGATGATAATGTATTGAATGTTTGAGATAGAAAGAATGTTTAATAATAACCGATTTGATGATATTTCAAGATTATGGAAGAAAGAAAGTTATAATTAATACCTGAACTAGATTAGTAAAGAGTTTATAGGAAGTAAATAGAAATCAGAGTAGCGCAGCGAAAGTTGGATGGAATCTGATATGATAGTTAGTGATATAGTAATTTAATGTATATGTTTGTTAATATAAATAACAAAAGAAGTTAATGTATGTGTGGTCAGATAAAGAGAATCAGAAATAAAGTGACATGTTTGTAGAATGAATAGAATTCAAGTAGTTAGATAAGACAGTTCAAACTATTATATAATGGATTTCAAACTTTGCATGTGAAATACGCTCAAGGATGAGCATAGTTACTTAGTGAGTGTTATGACTCACAATCCAACAGTGTTTTGAGTTTTGCAGGTTGATGACCAGATCGGTCAACCACAGACATCAGAGCTTGAGAAGCCGGATAGCAATGCTGCAGTCAGCCAGTCACCAGGTCTTGCACGTAGAAGAGTCAAGTCCTGTATAAGTGTAGTTGTAAAAGAATTTGAGTTGTATAAGTTAGTTGTAAACGTTTTTGTTTATACGCATTTTCGGGCATGGAGCCCAATCGTGTTGTGTCTTGAGTTTCTTGTTTTAGTTTATATTATTTGTTTGGGCCCTATAAGTTATTGGAGGTGCTGAACTTTGATCCAGGTTGCATGACTTTTATGAGAGGTCATGCCGAAATTTCGTCAGAGTCAAGAGGCTTATGGAGTCAGGATTAGCCTGTCTCCTGCCGGTAATATCCTGGTTTAGGCGGGATGTTACACTCACCACCCTAGAAAGAAGCGCCGGAGGTCCCCCATCCTCCAGTTGCCGGCGACCGGCCAAGGGACGCCGAAATCCAACGATATGATGTGACGAAGGCACGAAAATGGTATTCCAATTTCGGCTTCTCGCTTTGTTTCACGACCCGAGCAACCTGCCAAATCGAAGCTCTGAGAGAGTACTACAAGTTGGCGATGACAGATTCTCCATTCCGTACACGATTTCACAGAAAAATTAGGAGAATAAGCGATGGTGAATAATAATATTGAATGAACAATAGCTCCGATCGAAATTTTGTCGATTCCAGCGTGTTCGTGGGATTGTTTAGAGTCTGTGTATACCCTCGAAATCTCGGTAAGACCTCCCGGTAAAAATCCGTTAATTTCACGTTTTTCGCTAATTATTCAGATGTTTCCAATAGCTTCGTAGAGTAGCGTAATGATATACATTGAATTGTTTGACCATTAATATATTGAATATTGTATATGGTTGAAAAAGAGAAATCAGAGCGAATTTGATAGTTCAGATAAGTAAGCGAGTTTCCGATAAAATTGGGTTTCGCATGCAATTATGCTTTGATGAACGTAATTAAGGATATAAATTAATTATAATGATATGTTATTATTTGAGTAATTCTAGAGAAGTTCGGAGGGCTTAGGATCATTCCACAGTGTTTTCGGAAACTTTTCGGAAGATTTTTCAGAAAATGCGTAATTTACATAATTGAGCTACTGGATTAACATATAACAATGTATAATGATGTAATATGAAAATTAGATGTGTTCCAGATGGAACGGGAAGGATCCGAAAAGTTCCGGATTCGTTCGCAATGTTTTTCATACTTTTCAGAAGGTTTTCTGGATTTTAGCTGGAAATGGAATCTAATGCTACAAATATGTTTTATCGGATGTATTATGAGAAATGAAATCGAAATCACTAAAAACGGATTTAATTTGGGTTTTCCCTGAAAAGTTGCGGAGTTTATGCTATTAGTAAGTTTTCCATGATTAACGAGCCTGACTGTCTGTATTTTGTGTTATAGATGGGGAAAGAGAAAGTATAACATGGACCACAAGTAAATAATTCACTGTGATCTTGCCTTTGGTAGAAAAAGTATGATAGCTGACTGTGTGCATGCATATAAATATGTGTATAGATTGCAGACTCGTAGAAATATGTAACAATAATTATGGAGTCTAAGAGAGCATGAAATGAGAGCTTTTAGTGGTACTGTCAATGAGATTCGTAAAGAGCACATATAGAAACAGATTTTCTAAGAGTATGCATAGTGTCGAGTTTCTAGATAGCAAGCTAGTATCAGGATGAAAATTTTAGTACAAGTTGTCGTAATATTTTAATAGTTAAGCATATCTTCAAGTAGAACACGTTTTCAGTACGCGAGATGTAAAAGTTTTGTAAAGAGTTTTAACGAGTTTTCCAGACTTCAGTTTAGTTTTGGTATGAGTATGGATCCAGTTGTGTGAAATGTGTTAATATGTTTGATGACACGTGCGAGCATTTTTCATATGGATGCGTTTGTTGAAATGGGGTACGAGCCCAGTCTGTATGTATTGGATGAGTGAGATGTCACCAGCTCGTAATTGACTGTGGTTGACTTTGCTGTTGTGTATATGGATAATAGATTTGCATTGCATCACAAGACTTGGATGATCATATGGTTGCTATGATGATGCATATGCATTTTGCATACCCAGAGGCAGACATAGTGCACATGGATAGATACAAATCAAGGACTAGGGGGACAGTGATACGTAATGCCCCTGGATCATAGTTACAGTGAATGGACCCTTCAACTTATTTCAATTAAGTTGTTTTTGATATAAGACTTACTTTTAAAAACACATAAAGCTTTAGCATTTCTCCTCATGGTGGTCCTAATACTCGCCCATGGGTAGCTTCACGCTTATCGGTTATAGGTGGTTCAATTCTTTTTTTATAGACTTTTCTTTCATTTTCAACCATACCATGCATCATAACATAAACAAATCAAGATAGACTTCTAAGCAAACGGTCATTCACCGACCTACAATTTCTTCAACTAGTCACATTGCCAATTACCCAGGTTTTCACCGCTAAGAACCTATAGTGAAGTGCTTACGAGTCTAACATAGATCAATCACTCAAAGTATCAGATAAAAGCACATCAAGGGTTTATCGTTTCTAAGATTTCATCCTAAAGTAAACGATTTCATCATTGGACTTATGTCTAACTATCAAAGACTAAAAACAAACAACAACTCTTTTTTTTTCTCTCTTTGTTTTTTCTTTTTTTCTTTTTTTTTTCTTTGAAGGCCCCCCAATGGGCTTTCTATCTTTGCCGCAAGGTTTTCTGTTTCTCGATTTCCTTTTCCCCGCTATCCATGTTTGCTAAACTCCTATTGACAAACCTTTTTTTCTTCTCTAACCCAACAGATATCTATGATGGCTTTTAAGACACGGGGTTAACATGATGCGTGTATGCATGAGATACATGCAATGTATGTAATATATAAGCCCATTTAAGAATTTTTACACTAGTTGGCCCATTATCATTTTAAAGTATTCAATCATACTATTGCGCGGTGCAAACTTGTCCCAGTTGAAAAGGCCCAACAGGTTTACACTTTGCGATAACATTTCTAAACAACTTCAAATGATAAGAGGCCCAAACATAAAATGGCCCACCGACATTTTAGAAGCTTCTGGTCCAACTGTCAAAGGACACGAACTCGTCCCAGTTTAAATGGCCCAACAAGTTCACATCTTTTGACAAAAGGTCCAACTGGATCCAAATGACGACGGTCTAAAACATCAGCATAAAAAATTATTTTATACTAGTTCTACGACTAAGGTTCACATGTGGGTTTACGGGAGTGCGGACAAAGGCTCTCGCTAACGAAGGCTCTCACTGACAATGCATTTAACTAAACCACTTCAATCCACTATAGACACGGTTAATTAAAGCACAAATCCAAACATTACAAGACATTATTTTGGGGCCGATTCTCTAACCCCAGTGGAGTCGCCAGACTGTGGGACACAGAAACTGGCGACGCTGTTCTAGGCTCATGGCTTAGTTGGGAGTACGGAATAGTCCGCAGGGGAACTAAACCGGAGATATAACATGGAGTCGCCACCCGGTGTGAACCGTGACGAAGATTTAAGGCTGCACTCACCCCTCGCAAGGGAAGACCTCAAACCGTTGGGTTCGGAATGGTCCCTTACTTATGTCACTTGTGATGATATGATTTGTGCAATAAACTAACAGAATCTACGCAACATATATGCTCAAGAATAACTTAGATCTAATATGCATTATCAAAGTAACTCCTCATCTAAGTTTGCATGCTTGGAAAATAAGTCATTAAACGGCAAACACACAATATCACACAACGAGCATGTTGAATCATCCAAAGCAAAGAACAAATAGATAATTATTTCAACATAAACACAAACTAAATTACTAATGCGAAATTAAAGGACTAAACTATGCATAAATAAATAACATAATCATGCTTAATAAATAAACGACACACTAACAACCTAATCATGCTTAAATACAAGTTTGGATGAAACGAAATACGTGTCTCTCAAGTGATACGTGGCATTGTATCCCGAGTACAAACCGCACTACCGTCCATTCGGATTCGGCTACGGAATTTACGTCCGGGTTTCCATCCGATATACCACAAAAGGGAACACATATTCCGCTCATCCAACATTCACATCATGCCTCAACAAACGACTCTCATGCGATATAAAATATTAAAATAAATAAAAATAAATGAAAGATAATAAATAAAAGGGTGCCCTCAGGTCTAACCTCTTTTATCGTCTCTCGAAAGCGCGTTACACGGCCATCGGAAGGGTGAATACTCCGCAACTTTTCCTGTTCACTAGTTCAATGTTTTCCTTCGCTGTTTCACCTTTGGGCTGCTGTTTTCACTCCGTTTCGCTGCTGTTTTAAGGGTATTTTCTGGTCACTGTTTTGGGTTAATTTGGGGACTGTTTTGGCGGTTTTGGAGGTGTTTTAGGGGCAGTTTTTGTCACTGTTTGGGGCAGTTTTCAGGGGTTGAACTGGGCGTGTAGTGAGGATTAATTCGGGGCTGAACTGAGCGTGCATGGAGCAGGTGTTGGCGTTGTTGGGGCTGATTGCATGAGCTGTGGAGGGCAGTGTGTTTGTGCACTGACCATGCGTTGAGGCAGTGAAGTGACGAGTGGAGGCTGGGGGCTTACGTGCGTGATGGCTTGAAAGACTTAGGGGCAGTCAACGTGGAATTAAGGTGGCGTTGATGTGTTTTAGTGGCTATGTGAGGGTGAAGGTCTTGTGCTTGAGGGTTTATTGTTTTATATTTTTCATATGTCTTGTTTGGTGGCAGTGTGGCGTGAGTCTTGGTGGCTTGGTCGGTGAGTTGTGGCTGCGTGTTTGATGGCAATTGTTGTTGTCGGTGGAGGAAGTTTGGGCTGCCGAGTGTATTGTATTGTTGCATGAAGAATGAGGTGTGAGGGCTGATGACGTTGAATGGAGGGTGCAGGGGCTGTGAAGAAAGAAGATTGTGTGTGTTCTTTTGTTGGAGGCGTGAGCAGTTGGTGAATTAGGGTTACCGAGTCGAGAGAAGATGGTGACGCCGTGTGTGAGTGAGGGAGTTATTGGTCGGTTGGATGGAAGGTATTAGGGTTTTGGTTGAGAGAATTGTATGCGTGTGTTGAGTGAGGGAGGTCCCAGAGGAGAGAGGCTTTATGGTTTCTTTATATAGGAGTGAGCTATGTTTAGGATTTTCTTGGAAATGATCTATTTAATTTTGGAATTAGAATTTATTTTAATTAGGAATTTTATTTAATTAGATATTAATTTAGATTTAATTTAATTTCGTTTAATTTCAATTTAATTATTTATTTAATTTAATTTCAATGTATTTTAATTTAATTTAATTGAATTAGCTTTAATTTAATTTGATTTAATTTGTGACATGTATTTTAAATATTTTATTTATTTAATTTGTGAGATGTGATTTAATGGGTTTGGTGTGTTTTAACATAGAGGTCCAACAAGCGAACCCGAAGCGAAACAAGCGAGTTAAATCCGACCAAATGCTAATTTCCAACTTTGCCCTTCCGACGTCCGTTTCTCGCGGCTTTCACAATCAAAGAGGTAATGTCTCCATACGAGACTCATCATCGGGACTTATATGCAAAAATGCAGTGCCTACAATGGTTATGTGTCATAAATTCGGTTCGATTAAAAAATCAATGATTAACCGACCGAACCGACCGATGCACACCCCACTTAAGGTTAAAATAATTAGAGGGGTATAGTGGATATTATGACCCGACTCTAATTATAAGATACTCGTGAAGGGCCAATCCATATGTAATGACTATATCGATGGACACCGACATAGTTCGGCTTATATTATCTATCTATGGTAACGATAATGCAGCTTAGAGTTTTTAGTGAAATAACCCGAAGTTAATTATTCAGAATATTTAATTAAGAGTTTAATTAATATTTTGAGATTATTGGAGCTCGGAATCGTAGGTCCATTTGGTCCTCGTGCTAACTCGATATATTGTAGTAGATTAGATATAATTGGATAGTCCAATTATATACCCATAAATATATATATATATATAATTATTAATATGATTAATGATAAATTTTATCACACTCGAAACTATATATTAATTTTAAAATATGGCTTTTATAATAAATAAATTTATGATAATTACTTATTATAAGTTATAAGATTATATATCATAATTTAATAAAGTTTAAATTTTGAATTATCAATAATAGGTTTTGGAAACCTTTTGGTTGGTTTTGGAAGTTACATTTTTTTTAAAGGTAACAACATATATATATTTTTTTTGTAACATCTTTTGTCATTAAGGAAAGTAAAATTGATGTTACAAAATATCTAAAAATTGCTAGGGCTGGCCGAATTCTTACATAGAGGGAGGGGAAAGGTTTAGTCGATTTTGGAAAATCAAAAACCTTAAGTTTAAAATAAAATAAAATTAGATTTTCTTTTTGGTAAGAAATCTCATTCTAACCTTAACCACCCTTTCTTGTTCTATGATTTCTCTAGGGAGTTGAAGAAAATATGAAGAACAAGAAAAACCAAAAATAAATTTTTTGTGACAATTGTTTAATCTCTAAGGAGTTTAAAGATTTATTTGTGAGTAGTCCACACTATATTTTGTTGGTAGCGAGATATAGCACGTAAGGCTATTAGGTATCGAACTAAAAATAACCATCTTATCTTTCTCTGCATCACCTCACGGTAGTGAACAGATTTTTCTCACTGCCGCCATTTTGTGTTGTGTAACGGGTCTCAGTTTGTTTTGTTTTTTAATTAAGAAAATTAGGAAATATTAAGGGGTGTTCCAAGACATCTGTAGGGATTTTTTTGATTGAAAAAACAAACTTGAAACATAATGGGATTCACACAAAAATGGGTTGTTCTGGTAATGAGCTGGGCGCGATTTCGGGTTCAAATCAGTCCAGATCTGAGCCACTATTCGGGGGCTATTCCGGGGCTGGAATTTTATTAAAAACATAAGCAAAATTTCAGTGAAGGAGCAGGTAACATTTGGCTGGTCAAAGGGAAGGGTAGAAAAAAATTTCAAGGTCAATCCCGTGTGCCTAAGGAGTTTTCGCTCTAGGAAAGTGGTCCTACAATTGGCAGTAAGAGAGAGGTTGAAAATTGTTCTTAACTCTTCTTTTTTCGTTTAAAGTTACTATTTTTATTTATTTATATGATATATAAATAATTATGTGCATGTTTAGATCAATGGGCACAAATTAATATTCATAAGATGAATGCTTATTGTTGATTCATATGATGAATTATTTTTATATTGATCATAATTTTTCCTACTCTTATTTTTTATGTTGTTTTTGGTTTTGGGAATGTAAGACCAAAAGGCCAATTTTACAAATGTTGTAATTGAATCTTCCTACGTAAAATTTTGTAATATCCATAAATTCGGAAACTCTTCTGGAAGGATT
The DNA here is from genome assembly GCA_019454045.1 of Zanthoxylum bungeanum. Lineage (NCBI taxonomy): Eukaryota > Viridiplantae > Streptophyta > Magnoliopsida > Sapindales > Rutaceae > Zanthoxylum > Zanthoxylum bungeanum. Next base: position 23,385 of record SKCR01050792.1, on the reverse strand, counting down.
TTATATTGCATATCGGGTCTCGAAATGAGACTATATTGGAGAATAAGAGTTTAAATGTTGAAATATAGCTCGAAATATTTCAAAATAGAGATTTGATGCATTTGAAATCGCGTGACATTAAAGAACCGCTTACGCAATTTATATATATTATTCTATATGAAGGAAGTTTGTTGGTTCGGCTATAGAGATAGCAAATGAACTCCAATTGCGTTGATTTTTAAGTCATCGAACTCGTTTTTCCGAGACGAACAATTTTTATGTTGAACACTTTTTCCAAATTTGGATTAGAAGGGCTTAAAAAATATGATTTTCTTAGAAATCCCAATGATAGGGACTTAACTGTAATTTTCGTGGGTCAGATTGTAAATTTCAAAAACTTTTCTATAAATAGCCCTAGTTTTCAGAAATTGCAAGAATGGCAAAACTTCTAAATCTCTAAAACTCGACTCCCACCCCCAAAAAAATCGCTCCACCGGTTTCTAGTTGTGCAGGCCACCATCGACCGACGCACTGTAACATCCCGCCTAAGATAGGATATTACCGGCAGAAGACAGGCTAATCCAGACTCCATAAGCCTCCTGACTCTGACGAAATTTCGACATGACCTCTCGTAAAAGTCATGCAACCTGGAATGTTGTGTGATTAAATGATTTCAATTAATTAAAGCCCAACTACTTCCATCAAATTTCTAAACTTGATGTAAGTCAAGTGGTTCCACCATTTTTAAATTCCAAATTTAAGTTGGCTTCTCCAACACACAACTTAGCTTGGGCCCGGATTCATTTATTTCCGAATTAAACGAATTTTTCATCGCGCTATAATTAAATCCAATTTAATTAAATAATTATGTCTAGCAAAATTATTACGATAGTCGCTTTAAATTAATTTGTTTGCTCGAATTAAAATCCAATTTCAATTAATATATCCGATATATTATTTTAGTCCAAATTAATAATTAAAAAGAAAAATCTAATTTAACAATTAAATTTATTTTATCGATTAATTCCAAATTAATCGCATTCTCTCTTCTATACGAATTTAATCCCAGATTAATTTTTACCGCAATTAATCCTAGATTATTTTTCTATCTCATAATTAATCCCAGATTAATTCTATTCGAGTCAAATGTCATTGGTGAATCTTTGGGAAGCGACCCAAGAGATTCTTGGATATGTTGGCAGTAAATACGGTCATCGGACTATCCGAACACGTGCGTACCTCGTACCATGTTCTCACCGATTTACAAGACATGGTTGGCTTCTAGCAAAGCACCGTGCCTACCAATTCTTCAGAAATATTCGCCAAGGAATATTATCTGTATCAGGCGTAGTAATACAATGTAATGCGTAATACGATCCAGTATTGGATGTCACATGTTAGGCCTAGGACTGGCTCTGTGTCTGCCCCGTACGAAGCATATATCAGATCCCGAGTAACTAGTCTCCGTAATCGAAAAGTCATGACCTAGTCATACTTTCCCGATAGCTGCACATTTTAAGAGTACTAGTTACGTATCATATGTGACCATCATCTCCATATGACTGAAGTGATACTCTCATCTTGACATCACATCCAATACACTACGATTCTCAGTAAACCCAATATAGGCGTACACATAACCTGTTAAAGCTCCAGACAACCAATATCAAAGTAAACTGATTGTCGCAAGTAATAGCAATGTAAGTCTCAGGTTAAAGATCACATACACCTACCCTGATTCAGATTCCCATAGACACATACTCATACTGCCAATGGGATTCCGATGGGGTCTATCCAGAGCGAAACTATTCCCAGTCCAACGGCTAACAGAACCTCTTATTACACTTGCATAAGTATCCAATACCTAAATATATGAGAACTATGCCGTTAAGCTTCCATAACGCGCACAAGTGTAATACTAGTCTATTCCGCATTATCGATGTCCAGACTCGATAATACTACGACTATGGATATTTAATGATTAAACCGTTCGTGGATTAATATTCTCTCATATCTTATTAATCTAATTTAACCATATAGACTTTTATCATTATATATATCCAAGTAATCTAATTACATTAATGATAAAATAGCAATTTCCTTTTGTCACATAGTTTATTTGTACAAAAACACAATGTTCTTTACAAATAGTGATGCTATTGGTCATAATTGTCCAACAATCTCCCACTTGGCCTATAACCAATCACTCAAGTATCTAACACTTGAACTATGTACATGTTGCTCAAACTTTTGCTGAAATATAGCTTTCGTCAGCGGATCTGCAATGTTGTTATGTGATGCGATCTTCTCGATCTTCACATCGCCACGATGTATGATCTCACAAATCAGATGAAATCGTCGAAGTACATGATTGGATCGTTGATGAGACCGTGGTTCCTTAGCATGTGCTATAGCCCCATTATTGTCACAATACAAAGGTACGTGCTCAGCTGCTAACGGAACTACTCCTAATCTAATTAGGAATTTACGGATCCAAACTGCTTTTTTTACTTCCTCAACTGCAGCAGTATATTCCACTTCTGTTGTTGAATCGACAACAGTCTATTGCTTGAAGGATTTCCAGATCATTGCTCAATTGTTTAAACAAAATATGTACCCTGATTACGACTTACAGTTGTCTTTATCGGTTTGGAAACTTGCATTGGCGAACCCAGTCACCTCAAGTTCTCCTTCCCCATAGACTAAGAAAGCATCCTTAGTTCGTCTAAGATACTTAAGGATGTTTTTTTACAGTAATCCAGTGATCATCACCTGGATCGGCCTGATAGAGACTGCATATGCTCAAAGCATATGAGACATCAGGTCGCGTACATACCATGCATACATGATCGATCCGACTACTGAAGCATACGGGATCCAAATCATTGCATCTCTCTCATCTTGAGTTTTATGACACATATCCTTAGATAGGGAGACGGCATGTGACGCCGGAAGCAGCCCCCTCTTGGACTGATCCATGTTGAATCTCTTCAACACTTTGTCAATGTACGAGCACTGGGAGAGTTCAAGTAGCTTTCTAGGGAGAATTTTAATGAAAGCCAAGCTTTCACCGATTGTAGCATGGGAATGTCATTTACAAGAAGCAATACATCATCAACGTATAGGACAATGAATGTCAGTGCGCTCCCGCTAACCTTCTTGTATACACAAGAATCATCTTCGTTTTGAATGATACCATATTCATTTATGATCTCATCAAAACATTGGTTCCAAGAACGCGATGTTTGCTTTAATCCATATATGGATCGGTTTAACTTACAAACCTTGTTTGCATGTTTCGGTCCGACAAAACTGTCAGGTTGTTGCATATAAACATCATCCAAAAGGTTTCCGTTAAGGAAAGCAATTTTGACATCCATATGCCATATTTCATAATCGAAATATGCAGCAATAGCAAGCATTATCCGAATGGATTTCATCATGGCAACATGTGAAAAAGTTTCGTCGTAATCGACACCATGTCGTTGATGATAACATTTAGCTATAAGCCTAGCTTTGTATGTTTGTATGTTGTCTTCCATGTATGTTTTCTTTTTGAAGACCCATTTACAACCAATAGGCTTAATGCCTTCTAGTGCATCAACCAGTGTCCAAACTTGGTTGGTATACATGGAATCCATTTCAGACTTCATGGTTTCTTGCCATAAAGTGGAGTCGATACCTTGTATCGCTTCCTCATACGTAGCCGATTCATCTTCCTTAATAAGATTAATATCTACATGAGGTGAGATCAGAAACCCATTCCTCTCAGGTTGTTTTCTAACTCTCTCTGACTTACGCGGTTCTTGTGTATTAGATGATTGTGGAACAGTCTCATCCCCGATGGACTGTTCGTGTTCCATGAGGGGGTCGGTGCCAGGAACAGTATCACTCCGATTTTCATCGAGTTCTACTTTCCTCCCACTTACCACTGCATTAATGAATTCATTTTCTAGGAAAATTGCATGAATAGTGACCGGTGTTGTCACACGCGTATAACACAAGCGTACGTATCGTTGAAGTAGTAAAAAAAGTATCGATCCCACGAGGACTTAATACCAAAGCTATTAGTTTTATAAGGTCAAATGATTACTAGTATCTAATGGATTGATTGTTTGATTGGAATGCTGACTTAAATTTAAAACAAGTAAATAAAATGGCGCGAAAGTTGGTTGAGGAAAATTCAAATTTATTAAACTATACAGGGTTGTGATTTCATGTTTGTGTAATATATTGGTTTACTAACTTGGAACACGAAATTCTGCAAAAGCCTCTGTCGATGGTCAGATGCAAATACCTTAGTGTAACCCAATTAAATCATATGTCTATGTCAATCAAATTCCCTGGATTCATTAAGACTAAGTTCCAATTATGGTTACCCCTGCCCGACAGGTATATGTCTATCATGTAAGGAAATCTATTAAAGGATTATCTATACTCAAGGAAGATTGTGGGCTATTAAGTCTAGGGTATTAAACCTAAAATTCCTTCGTCAAGTTTATTTGAAGTTTCAAGTTGGGCAAGAAATTAGAAAGCCCCAATTTGTCCATATATAACCCTTGAAATCAAACTTTGTATTTTAGTCTCAATAGAGTGATAAGTATGCATTTTCATACATTTTGTGATAGTTTAGATTTTGAAAATGCATAATTTTCTCCAATTATGTAGGGGTTGACTGAATTACCATGACTAGGGGAAGGTGATTTTTGTTGTTCTATGAATAATTGTGATGGTTCATGTACTTGTTGATGGTTGAAATAGGCTTGTTGTGATTTGGAGTTGAAAACTCAAAAGGGCCTTTTACTAGTCCATGGCCAAATTTATGGGCTGTTTTAGGGGTTATATATTTATGCTTTTTGATGATGATATATGTTGGTTCTTGTGTGAGAAATGTTATAGCATGAGTAGTGTTGATGTTGTGTTGTGTTAAAAAATAGGTGAAGTTTGTGCACTTTGTACACCAAGTGTTCAATGAAATATTGGACCGAATATAAATTAATTAATTAATTATGTTTGGTACAAAATACTATGTGTTTTTTTTTTTACTGGAAAATCTGATGTAATGGCCAAATTAAATAAAGTTAGAAGGGGGGGCGAAATTCGTAAGTTAGGGCAATAAGTGTATCTACTATCCAAATTTAGGCAGGTTGTTGTTAATATCAATTATAAGTTGAATTTTTGACTTCCAATTGATGAACCGTAAAATTCTGAATAATTAGACCACATAAAGTATTAATATCCAAAAATCATAATTTGTAGACGTAGGAATAGGCCGAACCGAATTTTTGAAGTTGAGGGCTGCGCTCACTGCACCCATTTTTTCTTCTTTGAACAGCCTCTGAACTGTTGGTTTCTATAATATGTCCCAAGAAAGATTAAGCATACATGAAATACAACAAAGAATATATATAAAAGATGAAGTATGGCGGAATCATACTTACCAAGCTCTTGTGATGAAGAAAATCAAGCCAAGATGGAAGCTCCAAGGTTGATTAGGTTCGGCCAAGGAAGACAAGAAGAGGAAAGCTCCAATTTTGTATTCCTTGCTCTATGATGGTTTCCCTATCACCCTCTTTGATCCCTTGAAAGTGCTAGCCTTGCATGTGAGAAGATGTTCCAAACAACAAGCCTTTCTTCAAGCTTTTGGCAACCAAAATTGAAGAAGATGAAGAGACCAAAACTGCATGCAGTTTTCGGTCATGAAAAGAGAGAGAAGAGAGAATTTTTTCTTATTGATTTTTGATACCAAAAATCAATTTATATTTATGCCATAATATTTATTAAATAATAATAAATCTATGACACACAAGCCATGCAAAGGCTTAGAGTGTCAAACACTCAAATTCCATGCATAACAATTGAGTGAATATACACTATCACCATGCAATGCATTATCAATAAAATAATGCATATAATGACATGTGTCATGTGGGCCCCCACGTTTCCAAATGAAAGTGGGCCCACGTGCACTCACGCGTTCGGGTTCGATATTTCCGAAATACCGAACTTACGTCGCGACGTTATTTAAATCGAATTTAAATAAATAATCGCGCCTAGCGAAATTATTATTTACGTCGCTAACGAATTAATTCTAAATTAACTCGTATGCCCGAATTAAAATCTAATTTTAATTTCGCGTCGAAATCGAATTTCGATTATTATATCGAATATAATAATTTTATCGATTAATTCCAAATTAATCGTTCTCTCTCTAAATAAGGCACTTTATCCGAGATAAAGTTTCTCCGCAATTAATCCAAGATTAATTAAGTTCGAATCAAATATCATAGGTGAATCTTCAGGAAGCGACCCAAGAGATCTCCGGATATGTTGGCAGTAAATACGGTCGTCGGATAATCCGAACACGCACGTACCTCGTACTACGTTCTTACCGATTCACAAGACAAGGTTGGCTTCTAGCAAAGCGCCATGCCTACCCAATTCTCCAGAAATATTCTTATAGGAATATAAGATCTATATCAAGCGTAGTATACCGTAGTATTGCGTACATCGATCCAGTATCGGATGATCACATGCTAGGCCTGGGGCTGGAGATGTGTCTGCCCCGTACGAAACATATATCGGACATCAAGCAGCTAGTCTCTTTAAATCAGACAATCCTGACCTAGTCATATTGTCCCGACGGTTGCAACCTTTTATAGAGTACTAGTTCTGTGTCCTGCGTGATCATCACCTCCATATGTCTGAAGCGATACTTCCATCTTGACATCACATCCAGTACACTACGATTCTCGATAAACCCAGAAGAGGTGTACACAGAACCGGTTAGGGTCCCCAACCACCAAAACCAAAGTTTACCGATTGTCGCAAGTACTAGCGATGTAAGTCTCAGGTTAAGACCATATACACCTACCCTGATGCGGCCTCCCATAGACACGCAGACATACTACCAATGGGATTCCGCGGGGTCTATCCAGAGCGAAGCTGTTTTCCGTACCATCGGTAAAACACAACCTCCTATCGCACTTGCATAAGTATCCAATACTTAAATATGAGAACTATGCCGTTGTGCCCTCACAACGTGCACAAGCGCAATACTAGTCTATTCCGCATTATCGATGTCCGATCTCGATAATACTCCGACTAGGGATATTTAATGATTAAACTTTATAGATTGATACTGTCTCATATCATCTCAATCCAGTATTAATCATATGGACTTTCGCCATTTATTAATCAAAGTAAATATTATTACAAAACGGCAAAAGGCAATTTCATTATCACATAGTTAATTTTGTACAATAATACAATATCATTTACAAACAGTGACGCTATGGGACATAATGTCTAACAATCTCCCACTTGGCCTATAGCCAGTCACTCAAGCATCTAATACCCGAACTATGTATGTGTCGTTCAAAACTTGCTGAAGAACAGCCTTCGTCAGCGGATCTGCAATGTTGTCATCTGATGTGACCTTCTCGACCTTTACATCGCCACGATGTATAATCTCCCGAATCAGATGGTAACGTCGAAGAACATGCTTGGACCGTTGATGAGACCTTGGTTCCTTAGCCTGTGCTATAGCCCCGTTATTGTCACAATACAATGGAACGGGCTCAGCTGCTAACGGAACTACTCCTAATCCGATTAGGAACTTTCGGATCCAAACTGCCTCCTTTGCTGCTTCAGATGCAGCGATGTACTCCGCTTCTGTTGTTGAATCGGCAACAGTATCTTGCTTGGAAGATTTCCAGCTCACTGCTCCGTTATTCAAACAAAAAATGTACCCGGATTGCGACTTGTAGTCATCCTTGTCGGTTTGGAAACTTGCATCGGTATACCCAGATACCGCAAGTTCTCCACCTCCATAAATTAAGAAAGCATCCTTAGTTCGTTTAAGATACTTAAGGATATTCTTAACTGCTATCCAGTGACCTTCACCTGGATCGGCCTGATAGCGACTGCACATGCTCAAAGCATATGAGACATCAGGTCGTGTACATATCATGGCATACATGATCGATCCGACTGCCGAGGCGAACGGTATCCGACTCATGTTGTCCCTCTCTTCCTGAGTCTTAGGACACATGTCTTTAGACAGAGAGGTACCTCGTACCATTGGAACCAATCCCCTCTTGGATTGTTCCATGTTGAATCGCTTCAACACTTTATCAATGTATGTACTCTGGGAGAGTCCAAGCAGCTTTCTAGATCTATCCCGGTAGATTTTTATTCCAAGAATAAAGGCTGCTTCTCCCAGATCTTTCATGGAGAATTTTAATGAAAGCCAAGCTTTCACCGACGTTAGCATGGGAATGTCATTGCCTATAAGCAATACGTCGTCGACATAAAGGACAATAAAAGTAAGTGCTCTCCCACTAACCTTCTTGTATACACAAGGGTCATCTGCGTTTTGCACGAAATCATATTCTTTTATGATCTCATCAAAACGCTGATTCCATGACCGTGATGCTTGCTTCAATCCATAAATGGATCGATTTAACTTACAAACCTTGTTTGCAAGTCTAGGTACGATAAAACCGTCAGGCTGTTGCATATAAACATCCTCCAAAAGGTTTCCGTTAAGGAAAGCGGTTTTAACGTCCATTGCCATATCTCGTAATCGAAATATGCAGCTATTGCAAGCATTATCCGAATGGATTTAATCATGGCAACGGGTGAGAAGGTTTCGTCATAATCAATACCATATTGTTGACGATACCCCTTCGCTACAAGCCTAGCTTTGTACGTTTGTACGTTGCCATCCATGTCGGTCTTCTTCTTGAAGATCCATCTGCATCCAATAGGCTTTACGCCTTCTGGTGCATCAACCAGTGTCCAAACTTGGTTGGCGTACATGGAATCCATCTCGGACTTCATGGCTTCTTGCCATAAAGCGGAATCGATATTCTGTATCGCTTCCTCATACGTAGCCGGCTCATTATCCTCAATAAGATTAATATCTACATGAGGTGAGATCAGGAACCCATACCTCTCAGGTACTGTTCTGACTCTCTCCGACCTACGCGGTCCTTGTGTATGTGAAGTTTGTGGTACAGACTCATCCCGGATGGTCTGTTCATGTTCCGTCGTTGATTCATTGCCAGGAACAGTATCACTACGATCTTCATCGAGTTCTACTTTCCTCCCACTTACCACTGCATTTAAAAATCCTTCTCAAGGAAAAATGCTTGTAGAGCAACAAATACTTTGTTCTCTTGTGGGTGATAGAAGTAATATCCTTTGGTTTCCCTAGGATATCCTACGAAAAGGCATTTATCAGATTTGGGTTCAAGTTTGGTACCTTCCAAACGTTTAACATATGCCCAGCATCCCCAAATCTTCAGGAAAGAGAAACCTGGTTTCCTTCCTGTCCATATCTCATATGGAGTCTGTTCAACAGACTTCGACGGTACCTTATTCAAAATAAGTATAGCACTGTTTAATGCGTATCCCCAGAAGGATATTGGTAGCTCAGTGCGACTCATCATTGACCTTACCATGTCCAACAAGGTGCGGTTTCTCCGTTCGGACACACCGTTTAATTGCGGTGTTCCAGGAGGAGTCCACTGTGAAAGAATACCATATTCTTTCAAGTAATCTTGAAACTCATAACTTAAGTATTCGCCACCACGGTCTGACCGTAATGTCTTAATACTCTTCCCTGTTTGTTTTTCCACTTCGTGTCGAAACTCTTTGAATTTCTCAAAAGTTTCCGACTTGTGTCTCATAAGATACACATAACCGTAACGAGATGCATCATCTGTAAAGGTTACGAAGTAGTGAAATCCACCTCTAGCCTGGCTAGACATGGGCCCGCATACGTCAGTATGAACGAGAGAGCCAACAGTTCTGTGGCACGTTCACCTTTACCGCTAAAAGGTGATTTAGGCATTTTGCCTAAAAGACAAGATTCGCAGACGTCATATGAATTGGGATCAAATTCGTCCAAGTACCCACTCTTCGAAAGTGTGGATATGCGAGTCTTGTTGATGTGTCCCAGACGACAATGCCACATATAAGCTTCATCTTTTAGATTACTTCTTTTGAGCCTTTTGTTTGTCATTTTAGGAGATTTTTATATTCAAAATATAAAGACCGTTATTTGCAACAGCTGTGCAAATTTCTGCATCATTTTTATATAATAACACCCAGTGTTCCTGAATACAAAAGTGTAACCCTGCTGGGTTAACAAGGATACAGATATAATATTCCTAGTTAAACTAGGTACAAAATAACAGTTCAAAAGTTTAAGTTCATGCCCTGAGGGCAGTTCTAAAACAAAAGTCCCTACGGCCAAAACAGCAACTGGTGTTCCGTTTCCAACCCGTAGATCCATCTCCCCTGATGCCAGCACCCTGCTATCCTGCAGATCCTGCACATCAGTACAAATATGAGCACCACAACCAGAATCAAAATCCAATTTTTAAAACTAGAAGTATTCATATTTATCTCAATAACAAACATACCAGAGCGATAGCCTTGCCATCCTTGATATCCTCCTTCTGCCCTTGCCCATTCGGCAGTCACGTTTCCAGTGACCCCTCTTGCCGCAGTTGAGGCAGATGTCGTGAGATTTGTCCTTTGGCTTCCTAGAAGCTATTGTCAACTTGCCTTTGCCCTTTTTCTTGAACTTCTTCTTCCTTGCACCTCCAATTGCCTTGGGGCCACCCTTTGGCGCATGAGAGGTCGATGCAAAATGCGCCTCGCGCTTGCTCCCCTTTAGGAGTTCCCTTTCGGACTCCTTCAAGATAGATAACAGCTCTCCAAGAGTGTCATCTGTATCCATCAACTTATAGTTGACTATGATTGTTTCCAAGTATCAGGAAGTGACTGCAAGATCATATCTATAGTCAGCTCAGCCTCCAAGACTATTCCCATATTGGCCAACTCATCAATATCGGCGATCATTTGAGTCCCGTGGGCTTCAACTGATGCGCCGTCTGTCATCCGGGAGCGGAAGAGTTTCCTTACTAGCTCGTACCTCTTCATCCGCTTATTGGTGCGGTGAAGATCACGCAATCTTGCCATCATGTTATAGGGATCCAAGTCCCTATTCTGGCGTCTGAAATGCTGGGTCATTGCAGCTAGCATAACTGACTGAGCTTGGTCACAATCATCACTATGAGTCTTCCATAACTCTAGCTCCAGTGGCTCAGTGGGTTTAGGCGGGAGAGGTCTCTGAATAGTATACAGTATCCTCTCAGCCCCAAGCACTATCTTGAGGTTCATTTCCCAGTCGGCAAAGTTTGTCCCTTTGAAGACATTATCGCCCATGATTATGTCGCGGATATTACCTTTGCCAGTCATCTTGACAACTATAGTCCAACTATAAAGTCAACGATGTTATGGGTACAGTCAAACTGTTACAAATAAAAATAACAATATATTAGTCCAACTAATTATTAAAATATTGACGAAATAATTTTGAAAGACGCGTAAGGCTAAGTATCTGAACGAAATTGCAAATTCAATAATAGCCTCCCACTATTTTCTTCAAGTTTCTAACCCTCTGTAGAGAACTCGGGAAATCTAATTTCCTAGTGGGCTAGGATCCCGTTAAATAACACACAACCTTGACTTTGGCCAATAAAAATTGTATGCTATTTAACATAGGTAGATCTCCATGATCAATTGGATCTCATCCAATTCCTAGATCCAGTTAGGTGGACATCCAAGTCCGAAACATATGTATAATGTCAATGTATCTAATACATTTTCCTAACCCTATCCTCCGAATCAACTAGGCCTTGGCTTTGGCCAAAACAAACCTAATGATTCCAGTTAAGCGGGACCCATTGACGAGGAAAGTTTCGTAATCAATGTCGTTGGACAAAAAGTGACCTTGACTTTGGTCAATAAAAATCACGATTTGGACAAGACACCGATATGCAACAAACTCTCTATGATTCAAGTACATCCTAGTTGACAAAGGTCTTGACTTTGGTCAAAAACAAACCAATGCCAACTTCGGATCTTGAACAAGACCATTCAATGGAAGGATATTAGCTTAATATAAATTGAGGGATTTTCGCGTAATTGGCAACCAATTTATTTATCTTTGTTAGGTCTCATCATCATACACCCTTAAGCATGCTTCTAAAACATCATAAAGCGCGTAAAGTAAATTAATAGTGATATGCGGATGGATATTAAAACAACTTGTTCCTAGAACAAATCACTCCCTTTCCTCTCCCCTCTCCCCGCTAGCACTATTCTACTACTACCCAATTACATAATACAATAAGAGAAACCTCATTTACATTGAGGGGAATTAGGTGAGAAGAGAATACAAAGAGATAAAGAGATAAGGCTGGACACGCAGGTCCAATTTATAAATTCAAATTTACAATAACTTCTAAAATTACCCTTTCCCTTCTAATATCCATCCGATATACACTATTCATTCATCACATACATATATATTCAAACAAGACATGTTTTTACAACCAATCTAATCCAATTAATTAGTCTTTGTTAAAGTGATCATCCAATGTTCAAACAACGGTTTGATTTTGTGCGAGTCCAACTCGATTGAGAATAAGTACATAAGGTACGAATTCGCGAATTATATCGAACTACTTATTAAATCTAATTTAATTCGTATTCAATACTAATTCAATTATTTAATTCCAAATTAAATGTTTACACTTTTAATATGCTTTAAAGACTTAGATTCTAAATCTAATCCTATTGGGTCTCAAAGCCCAACTAACATCCAATGTTGAATTTAATTCAAGTCAAATGGGCTTAGAATTGATTTATTAAGGCTTGGGCTTTGGTCAATGTGGGTCAAACCCAATTACCAAGCCCAAATAAGGAATCACCCTTAAGTGCCATAAAACCAATTTTAAGCCCATAAGGCCCAATTAAATTATTAAAAGCCCATTAATTAAATTTTAATATTCCAACATTAAAGTCCAATTAATTAAAGTGTAATACCAAGATTAATATATTAAACCAAATATTTCAAAAATACCCATTTAATTTATTAATCATCATTTTTTCAAAATAAATGTCCAACATTAATTTTAACAAAAATCAACTCCTTTACATGTCCTATGTATTCGGCCAAGGTGAGTTTTTTGTGTCGATTTGTTTTTCAATCCGATTGAATTATTAATCTACGTCCCGTACACGTTCTAAGTCATCCAATGATCTTAAACACAAAAATTCAATCCACTCCAAGTAGCAACACATTCGGCCAAGGCATGAATTTGGGGAAAAAATCATCCAATGCATTTTTCATAAAATTGATTCCATATAACATCATGTTATATACATGCAAGCATACTTATTAATCAAATTTTCACAAGAACATGCTTTAATCAATTTGTCACACCATTCGGCCAAGGTCAAAATTTTGGGGAAAAAATCATCCAATGCATTTTTCATAAAATTGATTCCATATAACATCATTCTATATACATGCAAGCATACTTATTCATCAAATTTCACAAGAACATGCTTCAACCAATTTTATCAAATTTTAACCTAAAGTATTTCATGCTTAACCATGGCTTCATGATACCATTGTTGGTTTCTATAATATGTCCAAGGAAAGATTAAGCATACATGAAATACAACAAAGAATATATATAAAAGATGAAGTATGGCGGAATCATACTTACCAAGCTCTTGTGATGAAGAAAATCAAGCCAAGATGGAAGCTCCAAGTTGATTAGGTTCGGCCAAGGAAGACAAGAAGAGGAAAGCTCCAAACTTTGTGTATTCCTTGCTCTATGATGGTTTCCCTATCACCTCTTTTGATCCCTTGAAAGTGCTAGCCTTGCATGTGAGAAGATGTTCCAAACAACAAGCCTTTCTTCAAGCTTTTGGCAACCAAAATTGAAGAAGATGAAGACCAAAACTGCATGCAGTTTTCGGTCATGAAAAGAGAGAGAAGAGAGAATTTTTTCTTATTGATTTTGATACCAAAAATCAATTTATATTATGCCATAATATTTATTAAATAATAATAAATCTATGACACAAGCCATGCAAAGGCTTAGAGTGTCAAACACTCAAATTCCATGCATAACAATTGAGTGAATTATACACTATCACCATGCAATGCATTATCAATAAAAAAATGCATATAATGACATGTGTCATGTGGGCCCCACACGTTTCCAATGAAAGTGGGCCCACGTGCACTCACGCGTTCGGGTTCGATATTTCCGAAATACCGAACTTACGTCGCGACGTTATTTAAATCGAATTTAAATAAATAATCGCGCCTAGCGAAATTATTATTTACGTCGCTAACGAATTAATTCTAAATTAACTCGTATGCCCGAATTAAAATCTAATTTTAATTTCGCGTCGAAATCGAATTTCGATTATTATATCGAATATAATAATTTTATCGATTAATTCCAAATTAATCGTTCTCTCTCTAAATAAGGCACTTTATCCGAGATAAAGTTTCTCCGCAATTAATCCAAGATTAATTAAGTTCGAATCAAATATCATAGGTGAATCTTCAGGAAGCGACCCAAGAGATCTCCGGATATGTTGGCAGTAAATACGGTCGTCGGATAATCCGAACACGCACGTACCTCGTACTACGTTCTTACCGATTCACAAGACAAGGTTGGCTTCTAGCAAAGCGCCATGCCTACCCAATTCTCCAGAAATATTCTTATAGGAATATAAGATCTATATCAAGCGTAGTATACCGTAGTATTGCGTACATCGATCCAGTATCGGATGATCACATGCTAGGCCTGGGGCTGGAGATGTGTCTGCCCCGTACGAAACATATATCGGACATCAAGCAGCTAGTCTCTTTAAATCAGACAATCCTGACCTAGTCATATTGTCCCGACGGTTGCAACCTTTTATAGAGTACTAGTTCTGTGTCCTGCGTGATCATCACCCACCTCCATATCTGAAGCGATACTTCCATCTTGACATCACATCCAGTACACTACGATTCTCGATAAACCCAGAAGAGGTGTACACAGAACCGGTTAGGGTCCCCAACCACCAAAACCAAAGTTTACCGATTGTCGCAAGTACTAGCGATGTGTAAGTCTCAGGTTAAGACCATATACACCTACCCTGATGCGGCCTCCCATAGACACGCAGACATACTACCAATGGGATTCCGCGGGGTCTATCCAGAGCGAAGATGTTTTCCGTACCATCGGTAAAACACAACCTCCTATCGCACTTGCATAAGTATCCAATACTTAAATATATGAGAACTATGCCGTTGTGCCCTCACAACGTGCACAAGCGCAATACTAGTCTATTCCGCATTATCGATGTCCGATCTCGATAATACTCCGACTAGGGATATTTAATGATTAAACTTTATAGATTGATACTGTCTCATATCATCTCAATCCAGTATTAATCATATGGACTTTCGCCATTTATTAATCAAAGTAAATATTATTACAAAACGGCAAAAGGCAATTTCATTATCACATAGTTAATTTTGTACAATAATACAATATCATTTACAAACAGTGACGCTATGGGACATAATGTCTAACATGAACTTCAGTTGATAAATTGATTTTTTAAAATGGAAATTGAGATTCGTAAAAATTTTCATAAATTAGACATATTAAGGATCATTCTATTAAGAATTCAGCCTCTGATTCATTCCCATTAAGTTACGATGGATTTTCAAAGTTAGACGTCAAACAATGCATTCTTAGCGACTAGTAGAATCTAAGTTTCCTCTACCACACTTGCATAATTCCAAATCTAAGCCCGTAAAATTCATAAATACCAACGATATCTCCAATATTTAACAAGATTAAGTCTCCATGCATTGTATATTCTTTTATGCCATATGAAATGTTCCGAGTATTAGAAACTAACGATTGCATGGACTTTAGTTCGATGTCAGGATACTAGATGGTTACCCACATTGTGAACCACTCTCGATTTGCCATAGCATTGTGAGTGGATATTTTATTTTCATAATGTTTTATTGATTTTATAAAGGTATATGAATTTATTTATAGTCAAGTTATACTTTGAGATGATAGAAAGTTTCCAAAATTCTTTGATGAGTTAAAAATATTTTTGGACCAATTTAGAAATGTTATCATGTTTTTGATATTTTGAGATGATTTATTTTATGATTTTTTTTATAGATTGGTGGAAAAAGCCAATCTCATAGACTTTTGAAATTGACGGATTATGGAATTGGAGGATTATGGAATTGATGGATACACCATACATATGCACATGTAGTTTCAGGACTAGTTACGGAAGCGTTGATTAGTGCTCATGTAACTAGTTTAGTGACTTGGGCGAAGGTGATTCGTAACACCTTAAGGCACTAGTTAAGTGTGTTGGGGGCGGAGATACGTAACGCCCCAATACATAGTTTATTTTCCAGATGAGATTTTTCAGAAAATAACAGTTTTATGAAAGATTTTAGAAAGAATTAGTTATACGAGAGATCTCAGAGTTTTACAGTAAGAAAGAAGTTTCTAGAAAAGTTTTATAAAAAGAGATTTGTTTTCAGAAAAAAAATATTTTTCATAGAAGATTAGTTTTTCTTGTAGAATGAGATGATTTCGATTTCATAAACTAAATTCTTCATAAAGCATTTTAGCATTAAATACAAGTCTAAGTCGAATGAGCAGTGTTACACTTGGACTACTCTAGAAATCTCCATATATTTTTTTTTCTGATTTTTAGCATTATTTTATTAATAAAATTCAGCATTCTTTTATAAATAACACACTATTCATCATCCCTCTCATTTTACAAAGAAAAAACATGAATGAAGCAACTCTAGAGCTCTCCATTTTCTTTTTCATCCATGTCATTCTCAAGATAAAAATGATGATTTCAAGCTTGATTTCATACCATGTAAGCTTATTTTCTTCTTTCCCCTTCTTTATTTCGATTTTTAGCAAGAAATTAGAAAGCCCAAATTCTTCCATATTAACCCTAGAAATCATTTTATGCTATATCCCTTTGCTGGCCGAATTTGACTAGCCCCTGGTCTGATGTTTTACTTTTGTTCTTAACAATTTTTTAGCCCTAGAATATCCCCAGAAGAACATCTCAAATCAAATCCATTTTGTACCCAAAACCGCGCACAACTCACCCTAAACAACCCATCTTTTGCTTGTGGTACAATAGTGTTTCATGTATGATTTTTCTCACCAAAACAGTCCCACAAAATCTTTGAAATATCCTTTATTTTCCCTAATTTTTCTCGACAAAAATCAAATCAACTGAGCAGCAAAAATACCCAAATTGGTGCGACAGTGAGTAAAAATTAAACTCTTAATTAAATATTCAAAATTATTAACTTCAGGTTACTCCACTAAAAACTAGAAGATGCACTCTTGTTGACGTAAATAGATATATAAGCCGAACTATGTCGGTGACAATCAATATAGTCATTACATATGGATTGGCCCTTAACGAGTATCTCATAATTAGAACCGGGTCATAATATCCATTATAACCCTCTAATTATTTTTACCTTAAGTACCATTGATTCTCTAATGAACGATTTATTCATAACCATTATGTATATTAATGTTTTTATTCAGAATAGAAAGACTTGAGCGCTCTAATCGTTCAAGAACCGAATAAACCCTTAAAGAAGATATTCCTCTACTTCTCACAAGAAAGAGTGAACTCCATATCTATGTAAAACATCCCCAACTACATACCAAATCATTTCCACAAAGTACGTAGCTATTGGTCGGGATTACTATTCCAACCTCACATTTGTAAATCAAAGGACATGTCTGCCATACATGAGTTCATAGTACACTTACGATTCATATCACTCCACATATGACCATCAAGTAGATTGAAAAGAATTTCTTTACTTAATGGATATTATAAGAAACTCAACTCTATTTCGGTTCAATTCTATATGATCTTATCATATAAGGTGCCTCAATTCTCATGTCACCACATGAATGATCCCAGATCAATGTCACCATATAATTATAAGAAACTATCCAGGGTTGTGATTTCTTCCAATATCTTTTTAAATATGAAGTGATTATTTCATGTTTGTGTAATATATTGGTTTACTAACCTAGAACACGAAATTCTGCAAAAGCCTCTGTCGATGGTCGGATGCAAATACCCTAGTGTAACCCAATTAAATCATATGTCTATGTCAATCAAATTACCTGGATTCATTAAGACTAAGTTCCAATTGTGGTTATCCCCGCCCGACATGTATATGTCTATCATGTAAGGAAATATATTAAAGGGTTATCTATCCTTAAGGAAGATCGTGGGCTATTAAGTCTAGGGTCTTAAACCTAAAATTCCTTCGTCAAGTTTATTTTAAGTTTCAAGTTTGGGCAAGAAATTAGAAAGCCCCAATTCGTCCATATATAACCCTAGAAATCAAAGTTTGTATTTTAGTCTCAATAGAGTGATCAGTATGCATTTTCATACATTTCGTGGTAGTTTATACATGGATTAAGCTTAGATTTTGAAAATGCTCAATTTTCTCCAATTGTGTAGGGGTTGGCTGAATTATCCATGTCTAGGGGAAGGTGATTTTTGTTGTTCTTGATGAATAATGGTGATGGTTCATGTACTTGTTGATGGTTGAAATATGCTTGTTGTGATTTGGAGTTGAAAACTCAAAAAGGGTCTTTTGCTGTTTTAGGGGTTATATATTTATGCTTTTGATGATGATATATGTTGGTTATTATGTGAGAAATGTTATAGCATGAGTAGTGTTGATGTTGTGTTGTGTTAAAAAAACGGTGAAGTTTGTGCACTTTGTACACCAAGTGTGCAATGAAATATTGGACCGAATATAAATTAATTAATTAATTAAGTTTGGTACAATATACTATGTGTTTTTGTTACTGCAAAATCTGATGGTAATGGCCAAATTAAATAAAGTTAGAAGGGGGCCGAAATTCGTAAGTTAGGCAATAAGTGTATTTATTATCCAAATTTAGGCAGGTTATGTTATATCAGTTATAAGTTGAATTTTTGACTTCCAATTGATGAACCGTAAAATTCTGAATAAATTAGACACATAAAGTAGTAACATATCCAAAAATCATAATTTTTAGACATAGGATGAGGCCGAACCGAATTTTTGAAGTTGAGGGAACTGCTGCCACTGCACCCAGTTTTTCTACTTGAACAGCCCCTGAACTTCGGTTGATAAATTGATTTTTTGAAATGGAAATTGAGATTCGTAAAACTTTTCATAAATTAGACATATTAAGGACCATTCTATTAAGAATTCAGCCCTTGATTCATTCCCATTAAGTTACCTTGTATTTTCAAAGTTAGGCGTCAAACAATGCATTCTTAGCGACTAGTAGAATCTAAGTTTCCGCTACCACACTTACATAATTCCAAATCTAAGCCCGTAAAATTCATAAATACCAACGATATCTCCAATATTCAACAAGGTTAAGTCTTCATGCATTGTATATTCTTTTATGCCATATGAAAATATTCTGAGTAATAGAAACTAACGATTGCATGGACTTTAGTTCGATGTCAGGATACAAGACGATTGCCACATTGTGAACCGCTCTCGATTTGCCACAACATTGTGAGTGGATATTTTATTTTCATAATGTTTTATTGATTTTATAAAGGTATATGAATTTATTTATAGTCAAGTTATACTTTGAGATGATACAAAGTTTCCAAAATTCTTTGATGAGTTAAAAAATATTTTTGGACCAATTTAGAAATGTTATCATGTTTTTGATATTTTGAGATGATTTATTTTATGATTTTTTTTATAGATTGGTGGAAAAACCCAATCTCAGAGACTTTTGAAATTGATGGATTATGGAATTGGCGGATATAGAATTGACGGATACACCAGACATGTGAACATGTAGTTTCAGGACTAGTTACATAAGCATTGATTAGTGCTCATATAACTAGTTTAGTGACTTGGGGGAAGGTGATTCGTAACACCTCAAGGCACTAGTTAAGTGTGTGGGGGGGGGAGATACGTAACGCCCCAATACATAGTTTGTTTTCCAGATGAGATTTTTCAGAAAATAACAGTTTTATGAAAGAGTTTTAGAAAGAATTAGTTTTACGAGAGATCTAAGAGTTTTACAGCAAGAATGAAGTTTCTAGAAAAGTTTTATAAAAAAGATATGTTTTTAGAAAAAAAAAAATTTTTCATAGAAGATTAGTTTTTCTTGTAGAATGAGATGATTTCGATTTCATAAACTAAATTCTTCATAAAGCATCTTAGTTCCGGTTTTAAACTATCCACTCATTAGGTCATTCAAATGATCTAAGCCCCCAACTCTCCAGTGTTTTCAATTTTTCAGGTCTACTCAGAGGACGGGCTCAAGAGGATGGATACTGATGGCAGTTGTTAGACATTATGTCCCATAGCGTCACTGTTTGTAAATGATATTGTATTATTGTACAAAATTAACTATGTGATTATGAAATTGCCTTTTGCCGTTTTGTAATATTATTTACTTTGACTAATAAATGGCGAAAGTCCATATGATTAATACTGGATTGAGATGATATGAGACAGTATCAATCTATAAAAGTTTAATCATTAAATATCCCTAGTCGGAGTATTATCGAGATTGGACATCGATAATGCGGAATAGACTAGTATTGCGCTTGTGCACGTTGTGAAGGCACAACGCATAGTTCTCATATATTTAAGTATTGGATACTTATGCAAGTGCATAGGATGTTGTGTTTTACCGATGGTACGGAAACAGCTTCGCTCTGGATAGACCCCGCGGAATCCCATTGGTAGTATGTCTGCGTGTCTATGGGAGGCCGCATCAGGGTAGGTGTATATGGTCTTAACCTGAGACTTACATCGCTAGTACTTGCGACAATCGGTAAACTTTGGTTTTGGTGGTGGTTGGGGACCTAACCGGTTCTGTGTACACCTCTTCTGGGTTTATCGAGAATCGTAGTGTACTGGATGTGATGTCAAGATGGAAGTATCGCTTCAGACATATGGAGGTGATGATCACGCAGGACACAGAACTAGTACTCTATAAAAGGTTGCAACCGTCGGGACAATATGACTAGGTCAGGATTGTCTGATTTAAAGAGACTAGCTTTTGATGTCCGATATATGTTTCGTACGGGGCAGACACATCTCCAGCCCCAGGCCTAGCATGTGATCATCCGATACTGGATCGATGTACGCAATACTACGGTATACTACGCTTGATATAGATCTTATATTCCTATAAGAATATTTCTGGAGAATTGGGGTAGACATGGCGCTTTGCTAGAAGCCAACCTTGTCTTGTGAATCGGTGAGAATGTAGTACGAGGTACGTGCGTGTTCGGATTATCCGACGACCGAATTTACTGCCAACATATCCGAGATCTCTTGGGTCGCTTCCTGAAGATTCACCTATGATATTTGATTCGAACTTAATTAATCTTGGATTAATTGCGGAGAAACTTTATCTCGGATAAAGTACCTTGTTTAGAGAGAGAGAACGATTAATTTGGAATTAATCGATAAAATTATTATATTCGATATAATAATCGAAATTCGATTTCGACGCGAAATTAAAATTAGATTTTAATTCGGGCATACGAGTTAATTTAGAATTAATTCGTTAGCGACGTAAATAATAATTTCGCTAGGCGCGATTATTTATTTAAATTCGATTTAATAACGTCGCGACGTAAGTCGGTATTTCGGAAATATCGAACCCGAGCGCGTGAGTGCACGTGGGCCCACTTTCATTTGGAAACGTGTGGGGCCCACATGACACATGTCATTATATGCATTATTTTATTGATAATGCATTGCATGGTGATAGTGTATTTACACTCAAATGTTATGCATGGAATTTGAGTGTTTGACACTCTAAGCCTTTGCATGGCTTGTGTCATAGATTTATTATTATTTAATAAATATTATGGCATAAATATAAATTGATTTTTGGTATCAAAATCAAAAAAAAAATCCTCTCTCTCTCTCTCTCTTTCTTGACCGAAAACTGCATGCAGTTTTGGTCTTCATCTTCTCAAATTTGGTTGGTTGCCAAAAGCTTGAAGAAAGGTTGATGTTTGGAATCATGCAAGGCTAGCACCTTCAAGGGATCAAAAGAGGTGATAGGGAAACCATCATAGAGCAAGGAATACACAAAGCTTGGAGCTTCCTTCTTCTTGTCTTCCTTGGCCGAATCATCCCAACATTGGAGCTTCCATTTGGCTTGTTTTTCTTCATCACTAAAGCTTGGTAAGTATGATTCCGCCATACTTCATCTTTTATATATATTCTTTGTTGTATTTCATGTATGCTTAATCTTTCCTTGGGACATATTATAGAAACCAACAATGGTATCATGGAGCCATGGTTAAGCATGAAATACTTTAGGTTAAAATTTGACAAAATTGGTTGAAGCATGTTCTTGTGAAATTTGATGAATGAGTATGCTTGCATATGTAAAATGATGTTACATGGAATCAATTTTATGAAAAATGCATTGGATGATTTTTCCCCAAAATTTTGACCTTGGCCGAATGGTGTGATAAATTGATTGAAGCATGTTCTTGTGAAATTTGATGAATAAGTATGCTTGCATGTATATAGAATGATATTACATGGAATCAATTTTATGAAAAAAGCATTGGATGTTTTTTCCCCAAAATCTTGACCTTGGCCGAATGGTATGAAGAAATTGATATAAGCATGTTCTTGTGAAATTTGATTAATAAGTATGCTTGCATGTATATAACATGATGTTATATGGAATCAATTTTATGAAAAATGCATTGGATGATTTTTTCCCCAAATTCATGCCTTGGCCGAATGTGTTGCTACTTGGAGTGGATTGGAATTTTTTGTGTTTAAGATCATTGGATGACTTAGAACGTGTACGGAACGTAGATTAATAATTCAATCGGATTGAAAAACAAATCGACACAAAAAAAACTCACCTTGGCCGAATACATAGGACATGTAAAGGAGTTGATTTTTGTTAAATTAATGTTGGACATTTATTTTTGACAAATTGATGATTAATAAATTAAATGGGTATTTTTGAAATATTTGGTTTAATATATTAATCTTGGTATTACACTTTGATTAATTGGACTTTAATGTTTGGAATATTAAAATTTAATTAATGGGCTTTAATAAATTTAATTGGGCCTTATGGGCTTAAAATTGGTTTTATGGCACTTAAGGGTGATTCCTTATTTGGGCTTGGTAATTGGGTTTGACCCACATTGACCAAAGCCCAAGCCTTAATAAATCAATTCTAAGCCCATTTGACTTGAATTAAATTCAACATTGGATGTTAGTTGGGCTTTGAGACCCAATAGGATTAGATTTAGAATCTAAGTCTTTAAAGCATATTAAAAGTGTAAACATTTAATTTGGAATTAAATAATCGAATTAGTATTGAATACGAATTAAATTAGATTTAATAGTAGTTCGATATAATTCGCGAATTCGTACCTTATGTACTTATTCTCAATCGA
>SKCR01050791.1:0-47402 GCA_019454045.1 Zanthoxylum bungeanum | reverse complement strand
ATAAAACTCTTGTGTAAAGATTTGAGGTGAACCTAAGGACAAAACTCTTGATTCGTGAGTGAGCCACAAAAAACTCTCGGTGTAAAGTGTGGAATCACATTTACATAGTGGAAAGCTTCAAGCGCGGGTTAGATGAGTGGATATAGGCATTGTTAAGGGTGGCAGGGGAAAAAACCCAGGCCAGGCCCTATACTCAAAAGCCTGGCTCGGGCCCGAGCCGGGCTTAAACAGAAAAAAAAAACATATATATATATATATATATATATATATATATATATAGTTTAATATGTTTGTAACATTTTTATTTGTTTATAGCATATAAATTGTTAATTTATCGATGAAACTTTTGATTTTTTTTGTGACCTGTCTTTGCATATATTGTAAATGTATTTTTTGTATTTGTATGTTTTTAATTTTTTTTTAAAAAAAAATAGGTCGGATAAAGCCCGGGCCCGAGCCCCCCGAAAGACGTCCGGGCCAGGCTTTTGCCTGACTCTGGCCGGGCCCATTGCCACCCTTAGACATTGTTGGCCGAACCACAATAAATTACACTGTCATTTTCTCTATCTCTTAACTCTTTAATTTATCGTAAGTTTATTTTATATTTCCATATTATTTAGTAACTTGTCTTTGGAAAATAAATTGCTGAGTACATTGAGAAAATCGTACACCAAGCTTAATCGGTAAAGCTACTAACTAAGTGACTTAAAATTGACAAGAATTTTAATTCCGTAATATTTATCAATTACCCAATTCACCACACTCTTGGGTATCATTGTATTTGTTGTTTGAGTGCTTGTAGGGAATTTCAAAATCGAGTTATGAGATATCACTTTTGCCTTATTCTCTTTCAAACCACCATCTCCACCGCTTATTTGAGGGTCAGAGTGTTTACGATAACCACCATACCGATTGTGGACTGAATGCGAAATTCACCGTCTATATGGTGTCTTAGGGAGTGCGTTTCTTGTAAGAGTCTTGAACAGCCGGAGATTTTATCTACTCCGTTTAAGTTCGGAATGAGTGGTTTGGAGGTGAGGTTTTCAACGATTCCAAAAAAGAATTATCATGTAACTCTCTATTATTTTAGGACCAAAAAATTAATACTCCAATAATATTTCATGTTAAAAGTAAATTATCAAAAAGGCGATGAGGGAAATAAATATTTAATTTTTTAGCTTAACGGTTGCGTTAAATACTCCAAAATTGCAGAAAAATATATTTAAGGCCGATATGCTAAATTAATAATTTTAAAAAATTAATGAGAAAGTATATCCTTAAAAAGTTTCAATAATTTCATATAGGACACACTTGCAACATAAATTAATATTTTAAGATTTGAGATTTTGAATTTTGAATTTTTTGTTGGGTTTAGCATCTGGTTTTTGATTATTTAAAATAGAGCAAGTGAAACCCACCCTCCGACTCTGAATCAATAAATATTCTCAAGATTTTTTTTTTGAAGCCAAACAGATTATAGGAAGTGAGAGAGAATTGGATCATAAAGAAAGAAAGACATATTCTTCCAAGTTACTTTGATTTAACAATTTGATTAATTACAGTTTAAAATTAATTCAACCCAAAAAATATCTTTTCAAAAAAATAAACAAAAATTAAAAGAGACCCACCTTGAAGATGAAATTCACAAAACATGGCGACGGGAAGAGCAATTGAAGATCGATTCTTTGTCCTCAATTTTTTCCCCTATCATTATAAATCACTCACAATTAAGTTAAACAATAGAAAGGAAATTTGAGGAACTTGATTCAATAGTCGGGACTGTGTACAATGCTCAACTTCCCATGTAACATAAGGGGAAAGCTAATATTTATATTTCAATTTGATTCAGCTTTTAGACAATTGAGCAAATGGGTATCAACAAAACAATGAACAAATTAAATTACATTGGGACATAAGAAGTGGATACCTATCGAAAATGAATGAGCTGCTATTGCCAACTGGACGAAAGCTCACTTCAAAATGAACTCCTCAATCTACTCTCCGATGATGCTGTTGATGATGGGTCTGGCTTCATTGCTGGGCCAATTACTCATTTCATCTCTGTATTTTTTTTCTGTCTAAATAGGAATGTCTGAATTTGAACAGGGGCGGTACTCTCACCATTCAATTTTGTTGATGGTGGTTTTCAGGGATCCGGATCAGGTGCTGAGAGATCTGCTTACACGTGTAACACTTTTCAATCAACGGCCACAATTTATTTATTCTTTATTATTATTTTTTTAGGCAAAAATGGGCAACAGCAGCTTTGCCTTCTCTTCTTACGCATCCTTTATTGGCTACTTGCAAAGTTGCAATTTGATTGCACAGATCTGTTTTCACTTTTTGGGATGTTCATGTGATTTTCCCTTCAAGGCTGCAACATTAGACTATCTATAATGTAGAAGAGGTATTGACTTTTTTTTATGTCAAAATTTTTTATAAATCTCAATACTGTCACATGTTTGACGAAATTCCCTAAAGAAGAAATTTCTTCTATTATTCTATTATTTAATATTCAAATATTTACTTTGATTCTAAATCTCTCGGTAAAATGTGGAATCCCATTGGTAGTATGACTATGTGTCTATGGGAGTCTGCAATCAGGGTAGGTGTATTTGGTCTTAACCTGAGACTTGCACCGATAATACTTACGACAATCAATATACTTTGGTTGAGGTCGTCCAGGGCTTTAACCGGTTCTGTGTACGCCAATGCTGGGTATATTGAGAATCGTAGTGTGTTGGGTGTGATGTTAAGACGGAAGTATCACTCCAGTCATATGGAGATGATGGTCACATAGGATACGGAACTCGTTCGCTTAAATGCTCGAGCTATCGGGATATTATGACTAGGTCATGTATATCCGATTATAGAGACTAGTTGTCAGACATCCGATATGTGCTTCGTACGGGGCAGACACAATTCCAGTCTCAGGCCTAGCACGTGAACATCCAATACTGGATCGAAATACGCAATACTACGGTATACTACGCTTGATATAGATCTAATATTCCTATAAAGATATTTCTGGAGAATTGGGTAGGCATGGCGCTTTGCTAGAAGGCAACCTTGTCTTGTAAATTGGTAAAAACGTAGTACGAGGTACTTACGTGTTCGGATAGTTCGACGACCGTATTTACTGCCACATATCCGAGGATCTCATGGGTCGCTTCCCGAAGATTCACCGATGATGTATGACTCGCACTTTATTAATCTGGGATTAATTAGAAGAGAGAGAAAATTAATCTGGGATTAATTACAGAGATATTTTATCTGGGATAAAATATTAATTAAAGAGAGAGAAGGATTAATTTGGAATTAATCGATAAAATAATATATTCGATATATTATACGAAATTGGATTTCGACGCGGAATTAAAATTAGATTTTAATTCAGGCGAACGAGTTAATTTAGAATTAATTCGTTAGCGACGTGAATAGTGATTTCGCTAGGCGTAATCATTTAATTACGACGCGACGGAAAATTTGTTAATTTGGAATTAGCGAACCCGAGCCCGGGATTATTTGCGAGCGCATTCGCATTTCGAATTCGAGTGCGGCACACAAGTCAAATCAAGCGTCAAATCGCCAGTCCAACATCAAGCGTCAAATCATTAGTCACTTTGAGTGATGTGACAACTTGTCACTTGATTGATTGATTGATGTGAATAGTGATGTGGTAGTTGAAAAGCATTGATGGCTTTTGCTTTTTGCTTTTTGCTTTTTGATTTTTGATATTTGTTTTGTTTTTGGAAAATAAAATAAATATATAAACAAAAAGCATTTTCTTTTTCTCTCTCTCACATGGTATACGGTTTCATGGAAACCATTTTTCCCTCCTCTCTTTCATTCTCTCTCCTTCAGGCTTGGAGCCGATTTCTTCTCTAATTTTTCTGGTTAGATCGAATTTGTGAGAAGCAAAGAAGATGAAGAAGTGCTAGCACACACCATGGGTTACATAGGTGATTAGGAAACAAATTTATGAGCTTGGAATCGTTTTTGGAGCTTGGAGCTTGGAGCTTCCATGGTGTTCATCAATGACCGATTTTGGAGGAGCCAAAACAAACCAAAACCGAGCAGTCCCTGCAGTTCTAGGAGGCCACTGCCCGAGTTTGAGAAGCTTGAAGACTTGTGTTCATCGCGTTGCAAGAACCGATCAATGTGAGTAATGTTTCCGCCATTCTCTTTTGTTGTATTCATGCAAATTTCTTGCTTGATTTGATGAATCTTGGGACCTAATTAGAAACCAACAATGGTATCAGAGCTTTGATCAAGCATGAAAAATTTAGGGTTTGAATTGGGTAAAATCAATTGAAGCATGATTTGGTTGAATTGATTGATTAAGTATGCTTGTATGTTGATGAATTGAAATTGTGTATGTCAATTTCATGAAATTGGATTGGATCCATTTTTCCCCAAATTTTTGGGCATGGCCGAAAATTACTAGCCCTAATGTCTTGGTAATTTTGTTTGTTTGATCATTGGATGACTTAAAACAAGTGGGTAATGTTAATTTGAAGTTCAATTGGAATGAATTTTGATTTGGAACAATTTTCCCTTTTAAAGTAGGCTTGGCCGAAAATGATGTTTTTTGAAATTCATTGTGTTTTTTGATTTTGATTCATTGGATGAGTAGAATTGATTTGGGAAA
Organism: Zanthoxylum bungeanum; assembly: GCA_019454045.1. Taxonomy (NCBI): domain Eukaryota; kingdom Viridiplantae; phylum Streptophyta; class Magnoliopsida; order Sapindales; family Rutaceae; genus Zanthoxylum; species Zanthoxylum bungeanum. The sequence continues at coordinate 42,751 of SKCR01050791.1, read as the reverse complement.
TGATGATTGTGGATTCAATTGGATTGAAACCGAATCTGATTGGAAAAACCCCTAATTGCCGAATAAAGAAGCTTGTAAAATGGGTTTGATTTTGATAAAAATGTGTTGGACACTATGTGTTGTTAAAGTGCATGATTAATTAGGCTAATTGATGTTTTAGAAATTTTAATTGGGTGATTAATTGTGTATTACACTTAGGTTAATTAATTATGGAATTTGGAATTTTATAAGTTAATTAATTGGGCTTGTTTTTGGAAATTGGGCCTTAAAGGTTGTAATTGGGCTTGTTTTTGGAAATTGGGCCTTAAAGGTTGTAATTGGGCTTTTGGGCTTGGTTGCACCAAGTTAGGTTAGGCCAATTTGGTTGGATCCAATTTGCCCCAAAACCGCATCCAAAAAGTCCAATTATAACTTATGGACCTTAATTATTTAATTGGGCCTAATGGGCCAAAATTGATTTCTGGGCTTATAGGGTAAATCCCGGATTGGACTTTGGTTATCAGTTTGAACCCGAGTTGACCAAAAGTCCACGCCTTATAGAAATTAATTAAAAGCCCATTGGACTTTAATTAAATAAACATTAGAAGTTAATCGGGCTTTGAGACCTGTTGCGATTAAATTTGGAATTTAAGTCGTAAAGGTTCGTTAATAAAAGTGTAATATTTAATTTGGAATTAAATAGTGAATTAGAATTAAATGCATATTAAATTGGATTTAATGTTGTAGTTTAATTTAATTCAAGAATTCGTACTTTGAGTACTTATTCGCAAAACGAGTTTGACTCTCGCGCAAAAATCAAATCGTTGTTTGAACATTGGATGATCACTAATTATCAGATTAATTAATTGGATTAGATTGATTGATAACATGCTTGTATGAATACATGGTTGCGATGCATGAATAATGTATATCGATGGATATTAGTCGGGTGGGACAATTTTGGAAATTGCAATAAATTTGATTTATTAATTGGACCTGCGTGTCCAGCCTTATCACCTCTATACTCTTTGTATTCTCTTCTCACATATTCCCCTCAATGTAAATGATGTTTCTTTAGAAGTGTAGTGTAACGGTAGAAGTAAATACATGTGCTAGCTTTGGAGAGAGAGAAAATGAGAGATTTGATCTAGGATCAATGTAAAATATCCATCCGCATATCATTATTATTTTATTCATATGCGCTTTATTATGTGTTTAGAATGCATGTTTAAGGGTGTATGATGATGAGACCTTAACAAAGATAATAAATTGGTTGCCAATTTGCACGCGAAAAACCCTCGTTAAATATTAAACGTCTTTCCTTCATTGAGTGATTCTCACTCAAGATCCTAGACGGCATTGGTTTGTTGGCCAAAGTCAAGGCCTTTGTCTGTCGAAGATGTGTTTGAATCACGAAAGCTTTGTTCCATATTGGTGTCTTGTCCAAGTTGTGGTTTGTTGGCCAAAGTCAAGACCACTTCTTGTCCATCGACATTGATTACGAAACTTTCCATGGTCAATGGGTCGCGCTTGACTGGGATCACTAAGTTTGTTGTGCCAAAGCCAATGCTTAGTTGATTCAGAGTAAAAAGGTTAGGTAATACATTGGATGTATTGGCATATATAAGATATATGTTTCGGACTTGGATGTCCCCCTACCGGATCTAGGAATTGGATTGGATCCAATTGATCTTAGAGATCTACCTAGTTAATTATCATACAATTTGTTGGCCAAAGTCAAGATTGTGTGATATTTAACGGGATCCTAGCCCACTAGGAAACAAGGTTTCCCGAGTACTCGACAGAGGGTTAGAGGCTCGCCGAAAAATAGTGGGAGGCAAGAATTGAATTTGCAATACTCGTTCAATTACTCGCCATACGCGCTCAATCACAAATTATTTCGTCGTTAAATTAATGTTAGTTGGACTAATATTTAAAATTGTTGTTTTTATAAACAGTTTGACTGTATTAATAGTTGATTATATATAATTGGATTATTATTATTAATATATTTGAATTAATTAATTTCAATTTACAGTTGATTTTATAATTGGATTATAGTAATCAATGTAATTGAGGTTAATTGATTTAAATTATATTTGATTATATAGTTGGACTATTATAATCAATATAATAAAAGGTACCACAAACCGTTGATTAAATAGTTGGACTATTAGAATCAAGAAAAATTGAAAGATTGACATTTAAAATATAATCCTAGGGAAAATGTATTTAAATGGTTTAATTTTCAATTAAAAAAAAAAAAAAATTTCAGGATGGTCCTGGAAAAATAATAAGTTATTTTATTTGATAAAATAATATATTAAGCCTAAGTCCGGAGTTAAGCAAATAAGTGGAACATGATATTTGGAATATTCATGTAATGATAACTTTAGTGCTTAATCCATAATACTTGTCATATAGACTCCTTAATTTCTTTATCAGAACTAAAGATTAGATTCTTAAAGTATGATACTGAAATTGAAAGATCTTTATAAATCTAAAATTAGATTTTAGAAGTAAAAATTGCAATAAATAATTCTTGGAGAATTAATGACTAATCTCAAGGAGATAAAGTCAAAGTTTTCAATAAGGCAAGTAGCGCAAGGCGCACCTTACTTCGATATTCTAGAAACCCGAGGCTTGGCCGAAGTCTACTGGAATGTTGAAAAGGGCAAAGGCAAAATCATTATAATCTTCTACGAAGATAAAAGGACATATCCAAGAAGGAATTGATGACGAGCAAGGCTCTGACTTCAAAAATGATTGTCATAATTATGTTCACAGCTAGTATTAAAATTAAATTTTAGATACTTAGTGTGGTACATAAAATATATATATTGATGTTCAGAATTTGTTTTGAACAGGATACTGACTTCAATTGAGATAAATCTGCGAATTGGAAACGGGAAAAAAGTCGATGTTTTAACAACAGATACCTAAGTTTAGGAACTACCCTCGGGTGTGTACCTAAATTAGGAAATTGTTATAATGTAACTAGTTTGACTAGATACATTATCTCTATATCAGTGTTTAACCCGCTGCGGGTGAACCTTTATATTCTAGAACACTAAAGTGTTTTATTATATAAAGATGAAATTGAGATAAACACATTAGATGTGAATAACAGCATTTATATTTTGAATATAAATATATCTCAAATATATAACATGACAAACATTAGCTCAAATTGATTTGATCAATTAAAAACTTGTATATGGCATTGTTGTCTGGGACACAATTTAAACAAGGCTCGTATATCCACACTTTTAAAGAGTGGGTACTAGGGGACTGATTTGATTCCAATCAAATAAAGTCTACGAACCTAGTTTATTGGGCAAAGTGCCTAAAACACTATTTACTTGGTAAAAGTGCCAGTGCCACCGATCTGTTAGCCCTAGTTTATAGTGAAACAAGTGGGCCCATGTCTAGCTAGGCTAGATGTGGATATGAATATTTCGTGACCTGTACGGATGTGGCATCGCGTTATGGTTATGTGTTTCTTTTGAAGAACACAAATCAGAAACTTTTAGAGTTTCGGCACGAAATAGACAAACAGATCGGCTAAAGTATTGAACCGTCACGGTCAGACCGTAATGGAAAATACTTAAGCAATAAGTTTCTTGTATACCTGAAAGAGTATAGTATTATTTCAATGACGACTCCTCCCGGAACACGTCAGTTTGACGGTGTGTCCGAAATGAGAGACCGAATTTTGTTGGACATGATAAGGTTAATCATGAGTCGCTCCGAGCTACCATTTCCTTCAACGGATACGCAAAACAGTGCAGAACTTATTTTGAATAAGGTTCCATAAATATCTGTTTGACAGATAACATATTAGATATGAACGGGAAAGAAATCGGGTTTCGCATTCCTGTTAGATTTGGGTATGCTAGGCATATGTTTGGATGATACCAAACTAAAATCCAAATTGGATAAGTGCCAAATGTAGGTTATCCTAGGGATACCATAAGTATTGTACTTACACATCTCACCAGAGAACAATTAGATTGTTGCTCACCATGTGGTTTTCCTAAGAGGAATACCGATATGCAGTGGAAAGTGGGAGGATAATATAACTCGATGAAAATCGGAGTAATACTATTCCCGGCACCGAGTTCTAATGGAACACAAATAGTTCATCACGGATGAAACTATTCCAATAATCTTTGAATACACAAGAACCGCATAGGTCGGAGAGAGTCAGAAGACAACCTGGGGTATGGGTTTTTGATCTCACCTCATAAAGATGTCTATCTTATTGAGGAATACCAACTGACTACGTATAAGGAAGTGATACAAGGTATCGACTCCCTATTATGGCAAAGTGCCATAAAGTCCGAAGTGGATTTCATGTATACCAACTATGTTTAGACACTAGTTGATGTACCGCAAGGCATTGTTCCTATTGGTACTATATAAGTCTTCAAGGAAGACATACATGGATGGCAACATACCAACGTACTAAGCTAGGCTTGTAGCAAAAAGGTAGAGTTATCAACACTGTGTTGATTACTACGAAACCTTTTACCTGTGCCATGGTAAATCCATTTGGATAATGCTTGCTAATGCTGCATGTTTCATTCATGAAATGTGGGCTCAGTGAATGCCCAAAACCGCTTTCCTTAACGGAAAACCTTTTCGGAGGATGTCTAACAACATCCTGAAGGTTTTATCGAACCATAACAAGCAAACTAGGTTTGCAGGTTATTCGATCCATGTTTGGATTGAAGCAAGCATTAGGTTCTTGGAATTTTCGTTTTGATGTAATCATAATAGTTTATGATTTAATTCAAAATGAAAATAATTCTTGTGTATATAAGGAGGTTAGTGGGAGCACACTGACATTGAATGTCCTGAATAATGATGATATATCATTTCTTGGAAATGATTCCCATAATAAAATCGGTGAAAGCTTGGCTTTCATGATAATGACTATAAGTCGTAACATAGGTACTATACAATAGTATAAAGAAAAAGTGAGCTGGAAATCTTCCAAGCAAGATACTATTACTGTATAAACAACAAAATGCGAGTTATTGCTGCAGCTAAGGCAGCAATAGAAGCCATTTGGGTCGATAAAAAATCTAATTAGATTAGATATAGTTCTGTTAGCAGCTGAGCTAGGCGTCAGCACATGCTAAAGAATTAATGGTCTCATCGACGATCCAGATACTTATTTTGATATTCATTTGATTCGTTCGGATCATACATCGCGGCGATGTGATGATCGAATAAATGGCATCAGATGATAATCATGTAAATCCGTTGACGAAAACCTTTTCTCAGCAGTTTGAGCCAACCGTACATAGTTCGGGTGTTAAACACTCGAGTGACTGGCTATAGGCCAAGTGGGAGATTGTTGGACAATTATGACCCATAGCGTCACTATTTGTACAGATCACGGTGTTGTTGTACAAATTAACTATGTGACAAAGGAGATTGCACTCTTATCATTTGTGATTAGATCACATAGATATATAAATGATGAGAGGTCCCTGTGATTTGTTCCTGGACGGAGAATGATATGAGACAGTATCAGTCCACGTAGGATAAATCATTAAATATCCCTAGTTAGAGTATTATCGAGATAGGACATCGATAAATACGTAAAAGACTAGTATTACACTTGTGCACGTTGTGAGGGCACAACATCATAGTTATCATATATTTGGGTATACTCATGCAAGTGTGATATGAGGTTGTGTTTTACCGATGATACGGGAAACAGCTTCGCTCTGGATAGACCCATGCGGAATCCCATTGGTAGTATGACTATGTGTCTATGGGAGTCTGCAATCAGGGTAGGTGTATTTGGTCTTAACCTGAGACTTGCACCACTAATACCTACGACAATCAATATACTTTGGTTGAGGTCGTCCAGGGCTTTAATCGGTTCTGTGTACGCCAATGCTGGGTATATTGAGAATCGTAGTGTGTTGGGTGTGATGTTAAGACAGAAGTATCACTCCAGTCATATGGAGATGATGGTCACATAGGATACGAAACTCGTTCTATTAAATGCTCGAGCTATCGGGATATTATGACTAGGTCATGTATATCCGATTATAGAGACTAGTTGCCAGACATCCGATATATGCTTCGTACGGGGCAGACACAATTCCAGCCCCAGGCCTAGCACGTGAACATCCGATACTGGATCGAAATACGCAATACTACGGTATACTACGCTTGATATAGATCTAATATTCCTATAAGGATATTTCTGGAGAATTGGGTAGGCATGGCGCTTTGCTAGAAGCCAACCTTGTCTTGTAATTGGTAAAAAAAGTAGTACGAGGTACTTACGTGTTCGGATAGTCCGACGACCGTATTTACTGCCAACATAAACGGGGATCTCATGGGTCGCTTCTTCCTGAAGATTCACCTATGATGTATGACTCGCACTTTATTAATCTAGGATTAATTAGAAGAGAGAGAGAAATTAATCTGGGATTAATTACAGAGATATTTTATCTGGGATAAATATTAATTAATTAAGAGAGAGAACGATTAATTTGGAATTAATCGATAAAATATATATTCGATATATTATACGAAATTGGATTTCGACGCGGAATTAAAATTAGATTTTAATTCGAGCGAAACGAGTTAATTTAGAATTAATTCGTTAGCGACGTGAATAGTGATTTCGCTAGGCGTAATCATTTAATTACGACGCGACGAAAAATTCATTAATTTGGAATTAGCGAACCCGAGCCTGGGATTATTTGTGAGCGCATTCGCATTTCGAATTCGAGTGCGGCACACAATTCAAATTAAGCGTCAAATCGCTAGTCACATCAATCGTCAAATCATTTGTCACTTTGAGTGATGTGACAACTTGTCACTTGATTGATTGATTGATGTGAATAGTGATGTGGTAGTTGAAAAGCATTGATGGCTTTTGCTTTTGCTTTTTGCTTTTTGATTTTTGATAAATGAAAATTGTTTTTGTATATTTGTTTTGTTTTTGGAAAATAAAATAAATATATAAACAAAAGACATTTTCTCTCCTCTCTCTCTCCACATGGTAACGGTTTCATGGAAACCAATTTTTCCCTCATCTCTTTCCTTCTCTTTCTCCTTCACGCTTGGAGCCGATTTCTTCTCTAATTTTCTGGTTAGACCGAATTTGTGAGAAGCAAAGAAGATGAAGAAGTGCTAGCACACACCTTGGGTTATACATAGGTGATAGGGAAACGAATTTATGAGCTTGGAATCGTTTTTGGAGCTTGGAGTTTGGAGCTTGGAGCTTCCATGGTGTTCATCAATGACCGATTTTGGAGGAGCCAAAACAGACCAAAACCGAGCAGTCCCTGCAGTTCTAGGAGGCCACTGCCGCGAGTTTGAGAAGCTTGAAGAGACTTGTGTTCATTGCGTTGCAAGAACCGATCAATGTGAGTAATGTTTCCGCCATTCTCTTTTGTTGTATTCATGTGAATTTCTTGCTTGATTTGATGAATCTTGGGACCTAATTAGAAACCAACATGAGGCACCACTGACACTGGCACAATGTCTTTGATGGACTCGAGTTCTTATGGAGCATGGTTGAATGCCTCCTCTTGTGTAATTTCTCCATTGGCCACCTTCAGGACATTGTGAAGCATCTCCAAGTCTAGGTTGGTTGTGACATCTCAAACATTTAGATAGATTCCTCCAACCCTTCTATTTTGACCTCCTACTTCACGGCCTCTAGGAGCCCGGACAGCTCGACATTTAATCTCTTCATCTCTTCTTGGGACTTAGCCAGCTCATCATAAGCCTTCTCCAGTTGATATGTTTTCGCTTCAAGTTTGCTCTCGATAATTGTGGTTCGCCACAGCTGGAGTTTAAATTCGTCTGCCTTCCGCATAGCCTCGGCGTTGGCCTCGTTCCTCTGTTTCTTTGTAATTTCTGAAGCTCGACGAAGGGAGGCAACCTCAACCTTGGCCCCCTCATCAGATTGCCTGAGGTCCTAGATCTCTGTCATAGCTTCTTCAAGTTGCTTGGATAGCTCTTTCTCCTTCTCGGTCAGGCGACCCTGGAGTCTCTCGGCCTGACCCTCCTTAGAAAAGCTCATCAGCACTTCCATGTTCGTGGCCAAGATATAGGCCAGCTGTACAATAGAAAATGGGGTCAGTATGTCAAATGGATGGAATGGTATATTTACAAAGGGGAATTTACTTTACCTTTGCATGAATCGGCTGATTCTGCCGATTATGTCCTCGGGGGACATGTCATCATTCGTTGTGGCCTGATCCACTAGAATAGTCAATTATTCTCCAAGAATTATTAATTGCAATTTTAATACTTTTAAATCTAAAGATAGATTTATTGTAAGTATATTATTAAGCACTAAAGTCATCATCACATAAATCTTCCAAAGACTTTATGCTCAACTATTTGCTTAATTATGGGCTTAGTAATAATAAGTTATTTATCCAATAAATTAACTATTATTAATTCCCAATTGAAAATTAAATCATTTAAAACATTTAATCCAAGGATTATTTATTTTAAATATTCAACCTTTTCAATTCTTTACTTGATTTTAATAGTCCAACTATTTAATCAAATTATTAAGGTACTATTTATTATAATGATTACAATAATCCAATTATTTAATCAACTATAATTTTAATATTGATTACTATAATCCCATTATAAAATCAACTATCATTTAATTCAATTATATTGATTACTATAATCCAATTACAAAATCAACTATATATTGAATGAGTTTGTATATAGTCCAACTATATATATTTTTAAAACAACATAAAATATTAGTCCGACTAATACTTTTGATTAATATGACGAGTAAAATAAAATGAGCGTGTTTAGCGAGTATTCGAACGAATGTTGCAAATTCAATACTTGCCTCCCACTATTTTTCGTCGAGCCTCTAACCCTCTGTGGAGTACTCGGGAAACCGCGTTTCCTAGTGGGCTAGGATCCTATTAAATAACACACAAACTTGACTTTGGCCAATAAAAGATGTATGCTATTTAACTAGGTAGATCTCACAGATCAATTGGATCCAATCCAATTCCTAGATCCGGTTAGGTGGACATCCAAGTCCGAAACATATGTATAATGTCAATGTATCCATTACATTTTCCTAACCCTATCCTCCGAATCATCTAGGCCTTGGCTTTGGCCAAAAACAAACCTAATGATTCCAGTTAAGCGGGACCCATTGACGAGGAAAGTTTCGTAATCAATGTCATTGGACAAAAAGTGATCTTGACTTTGGCCAATAAAAATCACGATTTGGACAAGACACCGATATGCAACAAAACTCTCATGATTCAAGTACATCCTTGATTGACAAAGGTCTTGACTTTGGTCAAAAACAAACCAATGCCAACTTCGGATCTTGAACAAGAATCATTCAATGGAAGGATATTTGCTTAATATAGATTGAGGGATTTTCGCGTGCAAATTGGCTACCAATTTAATTATCTTTGTTAAGGTCTCATCATCATACACCCTTAAACATGCATTCTAAATACATAATAAAGCGAGTATGAAATAAAATAATAATGATATGCGGATGGATACTTTACATATTGATCCTAGATCAAATCTCTCACTTTCTCACTCAAGCTAGCACTTGTACTATTTCTACCCGTTACACTACACTTCTAAAGAAACCTCATATACATAGAGGGGAATAGGTGAGAAGAGAATACAAAGAGAAAGAAGGTGATAAGGCTGGACACGCAGGTCCAATTTAATAAATCGAATTTATTACAACAATTTCTAAAATTGCCCACCCATCTAATATCCATCCGATATACATTATTCATTCAACACAACCACGTATTCACACACATAAGCATGCTATCAATCAATCTAATCAAATTAATTAATCTGATAATTAAGTGATCATCCAATGTTCAAACAACGATTTGATTTTGTTCGAGTCAAACTCGTTTTTGCGAATAAGTACTCAAAGTACGAATTCATGAATTAAATTAAACTACATTATTAAATCCAATTTAACATGTATTTAATACTAATTCACTATTCAATTCCAAATTAAATATTACACTTTTATTTAATAAACCTTTTACGATTTAAATTCCAAATTCAATCGCGTCGGGACTCAAAGTCCGATTAACGTCCAACGTCATTTAATTTAAGTCTAATGGGATTCAATTAATTTCTTTAGGCATGGGCTTCGGCAACCAAAGCCCAATAGTGGAATCACCCAAAATGCCTTAGAAATCAATTTCGGCCCATTAGGCCCAATTAAACATTAAAGGTTCATTAGTCGCATTTGGGCTTTATGGTTAAGGTTTGGGCCCAATTGGATCCAATCCACTTGGCCTAAACCAAACTTGATAAATCAAGCCCAAAAGGCCCAATTACAACAATTCAAGCCCAAATCCAATTTAAGCCTAAATAATTAAATTACACTAATCCAATTACGCAATTTAATTACCTAAAGTGCATTACGATGATTAATAACCTAAATTGATATTTCCGAAGCACCAAATTAGTCCAATTAATCATGCTTAATTCATTATTATATGTCCAACATACAAATTGAAAAATCAAACCCATTACATGCTTTTAATGCTCTCGGCCAAGGAAGGTAATTTTGTCCGATTTGAATTCAATCCGATTAATTACACAATCGACAACGTATTAACTTCCCGAATGATTTCATACACATTGAATGTCACAAAATCAAAATTACCAAGACATTCAATAGGGCTATACATTCGGCCAAGGTGAAGGAAATTGGGGATTTTTGTTCAATTCAAAATTCAATCAAATTGACTTCAAATTAACATCATCCTTTATCATTATAACTCATCCAATGAATTAAAATGAAAAAATTCCAAGAACTCCAAGACTATACACCATTCGGCCAACATGAATAAATTGGGGAAAATTATTCCAAATCAATTTTCAACAAATTGGTCCAACCAAAATGCAATAAAACATGTTATAAGCATACTTAAACAATCAATTTATTCAAATCATGCTCAACAAACATTTACCCAAATTTTAAACCCTACAAATTTCATGCTTGCAACATTAGCTCTTGATGCCATTGTTGGTTTATTCTAAGGTCCCAAGATCAAATCAAGACATGAAAACATGTGTGAATACATCAACGGAGATAGCGGAATACTCACATCGATCGGTTGAGTCGATTTGAAGACGAATGAAGCCCAAAAACGCACTGCCCTTCACGCCAAACTGCTGGCAGTCCACTGCCCTGCAAAACAGAAATTGAGTGAGAAGAAACGGAGCTCCGAGCTTCGTCCGATGGATCCCGGCTCATGGGGGAACCTCCCTACCACCTTCGCAAGACTCGTAAGTGTGCTAGCACTTGAATTTTCACCATGAAAATCCACTCTTGCTTCCCTATTGTTCACGCCAAAATGGCTTCCAAAACAGTCCAAGAATTTCAGTTTTGGGCGTGAGAGAAGAGAGCAAAATGAGAGAGTTGTTAATTGAATTTTGTTACCAAAAATCAATTTATATTTATGCCATAATATTTATTAAATTAATAATAAACTTATGACACAAAACATGCAATGGCTTAGAGTGTCAAACACTCAAACTCCATGCAAAACCATTGAGTGTATTGTACACTATCCATGCAATGCATTAGAATTAAATAATGCATAAAATGACATGTGTCATGTGGGCCCCACACGTTTTCCAAATGAAAGTGGGCCCACGTGCACTCACGCGTTCGGGTTCGATATTTCCGAAATACCGAACTTACGTCGCGACGTTAATTAAATCGAATTTAAATAAATAATTGCGCCTAGCGAAATTATTATTTACGTCGCTAACGAATTAATTCCAAATTAACTCGTTTTCCCGAATTAAAATCTAATTTTATTTCCGCGTCGAAATCTATTTCGTTTAATATATCGAATAATTAATACCGATTAATTCCAATTTAATCGTTATCTCTCTTTAGACGATATTTTATCCTAGATGAAATATCTCCGTAATTAATCCTAGATTAATTTTCTCTCTCTTCTGTATAATCCCAGATTATTCAAGAGTGCGAGTTGTGCGTCATCGGTGGATTATCGGGAAGCGACCCATGAGATCTCCGGTTATGTTGGCAGTAAATACGGTCGTCGGACTATTCGAACACGTAAGTACCAAGTACTACGCTTATACCGATTTACAAGACAAGGTTGGCCTCTAGCAAAACGCCATGCCTTCCCAATTCTCTGGAAATATCCTTACAGGAATAAGGATCTATATCAAGTGTAGTATACCGTAGTATTGCGTATTTATGTCCAGTATCTGATGATCACATGCAAGGCCTGGGGCTGGTACAGTGTCTGCCCCGTACGATGCATATGTTGGATAACTAGCAACTAGTCTCTTTAAAATCGGATAATCATGACCAAGTCATATTATCCCGACGGTTGCAACCTTTATAGAGAACCAGTTTTGTATCCCTGCGTGATCATCAACTCCATATGACTGGAGTGACACTTCCATCTTGACATCACACCCAACACACTACGATTCTCGATATACCCAGAATTGGCGTACACAGAAACCGGTTAAAGCCCTGGACGACCTCAACCAAAGTATATTGATTGTCGTATGCATTAGCGGTGCAAGTCTCAGGTTAAGACCAAACACCTACCCTGATTTCGGACTTCCATAGACACGTAGTCATACTACCAATGGAATTCTGAGGGGGTCTATCCAGAGCGAAGCTGTTTCCCGTACCATCGGTGAAACACAACCTCCTATTACACTTGCATGAGTATCCTATACCCAAATATACAAGAACTATGCCGTTGTGCCCTCACAACGCGCACAAGTGTAATACTAGTGTTTTACGCATTTATTGATGTCCAATCTCGACAATGCTCTGACTAGGGATATTTAATGATTTATCCTTCGTGGACTGATACTGTCTCATATCATTCTCAGTCCAGGAACAAATCATAGGGACCTCTCATCATTTATATATCGAGGTGATCTAATCACAAATGATAAGAGTGCAATCTCATTTGTCATATAGTTAATTTGTACAACAACACCGTGATCTGTACAAATAGTGACGCTATGGGTCATAATTGTCCAACAAACATACCAATTACAAAGCTAGGCTTGTAGCGAAAAGGTATCGTTATCAACATTATGTCGATTACGACGAAACCTTTTATCTTGCCATGGTTAAATCCATTTGGATAATGATTGCTAATGCTGCATGTTTCCTTTATGAAATATGGCAGCTGAACGTCAAACCGCTTTCCTTAAATGGAAACCTTTTGGAGGATGTTTACAACATCCTGACGGTTTTTTCGTACTAAAACATGCAAACAAGGTTTGCAAGTTAAATCGTTCCATTTATGGATTGAAGCAAGCATTGCGTTCTTGGAACTATCATTTTGATGTAATCATAATGGTATATGATTTAATTCAAAATGAAAATAATTCTTGTGTATATAAGGAGGTTAGTGGGAGCGCACTGACAGTGATTGTCCCAAATAATGATGATATATCATTTCTTGGAGATGACATTCCCATAATACAATCGGTGAAAGCTTGGCTTTCATGAAAATTCTCCATAAAATACTTGGGAGAGACAACCTTTATTCTAGGAATAAGGATCTACTGGGATAGATCTAAAAGTTGTTGGCACTCTCCGAGAACTCGTACATTGAAAGATATGTACGCGACCTGGTGTCTCATATGCTTTGAGCATATGGAGTCACAATCAGGCCAATCCAAGTGATAGTCACTGGATTGGTGTTAAGAACATCCTTAAGTATCTTAGATGAACTAAGGATGCTTTCTTAAGCTATGGAGAATGAGAACTTGAAGTGACTGGGTTCACTACTGCAAGTTTCCAAACCGAAAAAAACGACTATAAGTCGAATAAGGGTACTATATAGTTTGAATAACGAAACAGTGAGCTGGAAATCTTCAAACAAGATACTGTTGCCGAATAAACAACACAATAGAATATTGCTGCAGCTGAGGCAGCAATTTAAGCGATTTGGATCTATTATAATCCTAATTGGATTAGGAGTAGTTATGTTAGCAGTTGAGCTAGGCTACAACACAGGCTAAAGAATTAATGGTCTCATCAGCGATCCAAGTATGCACTTCAACTATTCATCTGATTCATTGGGATCATACATCGTGGCAATGTGATGATCGAATAAATCGCATCTGATGATAACATTGCAAATCCGCTGACAAAAGCTGTTTCTCAGCAGAAATTTGAGCGACCCGTACATAGTTCAGGTGTAGGACACTTGAGTGATTGGCTATAGGCCAAGTGGAAGATTGTTGGACAATTATGACCCATAGCATCACTATTTGTACAGAACATGGTGTTGTTGTACAAATTAACTATGTGACAAAGGAAATTACTATTTTATCATTTGTAATTTGATTACTTGGATGTATAAATGATAAAAGTCCATATGATTAGTTCCGGATTAATAAGATATGAGACAGTATTAATCCACTAAGGTTTAATCATTAAAATATCCATAGTTGTAGTATTATCGAGATTGGACATCGATAATGCGGAATAGACTAGTATTGCACTTGTGCGCGTTGTGGGAGCATAACGACATAGTTCTCATATATTTAAGTATTGGATACTTATACAAGTGTGATAGGAGGTTGTGTTTACCGATGGTACGGAAAACAGCTTCGCTCTAGATAGACCCCTCGAAATTCCATTGGTAGTATGACTATGTGTCTATGGAAGTCCGAATCAGGGTAGGTATATTTGGTCTTAACCAGAGACATACATCGCTAATATTTGTGACAATCAATATACTTTGGTTTTGGTCTTCCGGGGCTTTAGCAGGTTCTGTGTACGCCTCTTCTGGGTATATTGAGAATCATAGTGTATTGGGTGTGATGTCAAGATGGAAGTATCACTTCAGTCATATGGAGATGATGGTCACATAGGATAAGGAACTTGTACTCTTATATGCTGCAGCTATCGGGATAATATGACTAGGTCATGTTTATCCGATTATAGAGACTAGTTACCAGAGATCCGATATATGCTTCGTACGGGGCAGACACAATTCCAAGCCCCAAGCCTTGCATGTGACATCCGATACTGGATCGCAATACGCAATACTATGTATACTACGCCTGATATAGATTATATATTCCATTAAGAATATTTCTGGAGAATTGGGTAGGCATGATTCTTTGTTAGTAGCCAACCATGTCTTGTAAATCAGTAAAAATGTAGTACTTGGTACGTACGTGTTCGGATAGTCCGACGACCGGATTTACTGCCAACATATCCAGGGATCTCATGGGTCGCTTCCCGAAGATTCACCGATTACGTATGACTCAGACATAATTAATCTGGGATTAATTATAAGTGAGAGAAAATTAATCTAGGATTAATTACGAAGATATTTTATCTGGGATAAAATACTATTTAAAGAGAGAGAACGATTAATTTGGAATTAATCGATAAAATAATATATTCGATATATTAAACGAAATTAGATTTCGACGCGAAATTAAAATTAGATTTTAATTCGGGCGAACGAGTTAATTTAGAATTAATTCGCTAGCAACGTGAATAGTAATTTTGCTAGGCATAATTATTTAATTAAATTTGATTTAATTACGTCGCAACAGAAAATTCGTTAATTTGGAATTAGCGAACCCGAGCCCGGGATGTGTGGCGGGCCCACTCAGATTTTGAATCAAGTGGGGCCCACACAAGTCACATCACCTAGTCCATCTCATCTACTTGTGGTTGATGGAAGTGGTTGGGTTGTTGAAAACTTGTGAAACACACAAGCTTAATTCATTGATGTGTGAAAGACCTTTTACCAATTTTGAAATTTGGTATTAGGTTACTTGATTTTTGAAATCAAACACAACACACTCATCTCTCTTCTCTCTCTCTTCTCTCACTCACTCTCGGCATTGTGCTATTTTTCCTCTAAAAATTCTTGGCTTGGCCGAGACATTTACAAGAATAAGGAAACAATTTGTTGCAAATTTTCCAAGTGCTAGTACACTAAAGAGATCATTCAAAGGTGATAGGGAAACCAACCCTTGGGCTTGGAATCAACACACAAAGCTTGGAGCTTGAAGATCAAATACAAGGGGTTTGGCCGAATCACAAGGAGCAGATTTTTGTGTTCAACGCATCCACTTAGCCGATCAAAATGAGTATTTTCCGCTACTTTACTTTGATGTATTCGCACATTTCATTGCTTAATTTGTTCTTGGTTTGACCTAGAAAACCCAACAATATTGTTATAAGGTAATGCCTTTCGGCTTGAAGAATGTTGGGGCTACGTTCTAGAGGTTCGTGAACAAGGTTTTCAAGCCCCTCATCGACAGGATCATGCAGGTGTACGTTGATGATATGATAACAATGACCAAGAAGCCTGAGGATCACTTGGTCGACCTCACGAGGACTTTCGAGTTATTAAGGAAGCATAACATGAGGCTTAACCCGGAGAAGTGTGCATTCGAAGTCGTATCGGGTAAATTTATGGGATACATGGTCAATGCTCGGGGTATAGAAGCAAATCTGCAGAAGATCCGAGCCGTCTTGGAAATGAAACCCCCAAGGACGATCAAAGAGGTGCAAAGTTTGACAGGCCAAGTAGCTGCATTAAACTAATTTATCTCCAAAGCTACCGACAAATGTCATCCTTTCTTCTCAAGCTGATCAAGAACAAAAAAAAGAATTCAGTTGGACAGCGAAATGCGAAAAGGCGTTCCTGCAGTTGAAGCAATACTTGGCTCAACCCCTCTTTTGGCCAAACCGATCCTAGATGAGACTTTATTCCTATACTTAGCTTTTTCTGAACATGCTGTGAGTTCGGTGCTAGTGCAGGAGGCCGACAAGGTCCAGAGGGCAGTGTACTATACTAGTAAGTCCTTGCTGGATGTTGAAACCAGATATCTGTCCCATGAATTGGTGGCCTTGTCCCTGATCATAGCAGCCTGGAAGTTACAGCCTTATTTCCAAGCTCATCCTATCGGGGTCTACACCGACCACCCTCTAAGATAGATCCTACATAAGCCAGAGGTATCGGGTCTGTTGGTAGAGTGGTCCATGGAACTGAGTGAGCATGACATATCCTATCTACCGATGGCAGAAATAAAGGGACAAACTTTAGCCGATTTCGTCACCGAGTTCACGGGACCACAAAACTTGGTAGTCTCAGAGACCAAGTGGGAGTTTTCTGTAGACGGTTTGGCCAGTTCGCAGGGCTGTGATGGGGAAGAGGTGGTATATGCCTTGATATTCGGCTTTAAGGCAACGAATAATGAGGCCGAGTATGAGGCCATTTTGGCTGGTTTGAGGTTGTGCATGGCAGTCGTGTCCGAGATGTAACTGTAAAGAACGACTCTCAACTGGCCATTCAACAGTTGAAAGGTGAGTTTCAGGCCAGAGAACCAAACATGATAGCCTATCAAGCCAAGGTGAAAAAGTTGGGTAGGGGAATGGGTAATGTACAGTTCGGGCAGATCGGCCGAGAAAGTAATCATCAAGCAGACTCTTTGGCTCGGTTGGCATCATCAATCAAGTCTAAAAAGCCTAGGACTATCCCACTGGTTTTCCTACAGGTAAAGAGTGTTGGGGAGTCTGAGGTGATGAAGGTGGATGTAGAGGGGAAAACCTCTCAGATGGATCCGATTAAGAAATACTTGGAGACTGGGGAGACACCTGAGGACAAAAAGAAAGCATTAAAGCTAAAGTATCGGAGTAATAAATTATGCCTGATTAAAGGGGTCTTGTATCGGAGGGGGTACACGGTATCACTTTTGAGGCCTTGCATTCGAGGAAGCAGACTATGTGCTCAAGGAAATACACGAAGAGATTTGTGGGAGTCATGCCGGAGGTCAGTCGATTACATATAAGGCGCTAAGGCAAGGATTCTTTTGGCCGACTATGCATCAGGACAGGGTGAGGATTGTTCGAAAATGTGATGGGTGCTAAAAGAATGCAAACGTTCCCCATCAACCAGCAGAGCGGTTGACTACATTAGTAAGCCCCTGGCCATTCTCCCAATGGGGACTAGACATCATTGGCCCAATGCCAGCGGGCTGAGGTCAGGCCAAGTATGATATTGTCGCCATTGACTATTTCACCAAATGGGTGGAGGCCGAGCCCTTGTCTACAATCACGGAGAAAAAGGCAACAGACTTCATAAGGAAGAATATCATCTGTAGGTTCGGGATTCCCCGGGCTATTATCACCAATAATGGGAAGCAATTTGATAACAAAGGTTTCAGGAAGCTCTGTGAAGATCTCCAGATCACCTTGAGATTCGCTTCCCCTGCTCACCCCAAGTCTAATGGGCAAGTCGAGGCAACCAACAAAACAGTCAAGGCAAACCTGAAGGCCAGGCTCGGATCTTGTAAGAGCCTGTGGGTGAAGAGTTACCAGAAGTATTGTGGGCACATCGGACAACCTACAAGGACTCCACAAGAGAAACTCCATTTTCTTTGGCCTATGGTTGTGAAGCAGTTATCCCAGCGGAGATCAGAATGACCACCGACAAAGTCCAGCATTTCGAAACCTGGCAAAATGAAGAGCTCGTCAGGAACCACCTCGACCTAATCGAAGAAAAACATGAGAGGTCGGCTATCAAAGTGGCTATCTATCAACAGAGAATGGCCCGCTTCTACAATAAGAAGGTTCAGACTCGATTTTTCCTTCTTTGAGACTTGGTTTTGAGGAGAGTTACGTTGAATACCCGGAAACTCGAAGAAGGCTCACTGGGTGCCAAGTGGGAAGGGCCGTACAGAGTGGTGGAGATAGTTAGACCGAGTACCTATCTTTTGGAACAGCTAGACGGTACCCGTCTCAAGAAGCCTTGGAATGCCGAGATGCTGAGGAAGTATTTCCAGTAGATCTCCTCCTTGAGCCGCAGCATGGAATGTAAAAGTGGTGGTTAAAAGTCACCAATTAGGACTGAGATGCAATATGAAATGTAACGCTTGGAGTAAGTAGAACTGCACGCTACCCCTTGCAGATGAACAAGCTCATCCT
Source organism: Zanthoxylum bungeanum (assembly GCA_019454045.1). NCBI lineage: Eukaryota > Viridiplantae > Streptophyta > Magnoliopsida > Sapindales > Rutaceae > Zanthoxylum > Zanthoxylum bungeanum. Next base: position 23,766 of record SKCR01050791.1, on the reverse strand, counting down.
AAAGAAGTTGTGGCGGTGGTTCGACCTGCCGAATCTTAAGATTCATGGCCAATATGTTCCTCTTCAAGTGGCAGGCGAACTGGCATACCAGGGGCACTCGATGAATTTCCATAAGTGCCTCCTGCCTACTATACATAGATTCTCCGAAATGGAGGAAAAGAGAGAAATCCCACATGGATCACTGGAAGACACCGAGGTAGTTCCCGACCGGGCCCCTAATTTATTCAGAAATAATTTTAAAAGGAGTTCATCACGGAGCTGGAAGTGCTTCCCGGGATAAAGAATGGCATCATGATGAATTGTGACAAAATTGGCGCCATTGCTCAATCAAATGAACCAAGGTCCCACCAGAAATCCAAGCATGTACTCAGGCGATTTCATCTAATCAGGGAGATTGTTTAGAGAAAAGAAGCTATTATAGAGAAAATATCCACAGAAGATAATCTTGCAGATTCTCTGACTAAATGGCTGACTCAACAAAAGCATGATAGGCACACCCGAGAGTATGGTGTCCAGATTCATACTAGTTGGCTAGAGTGCAAGTGGGAGATTGTTAGGGATATGCCATATACCCAACTTGTGGATGGGCTATATGTACATGTATTTGTAATATTTTCATTAATTAATAAAATGGCAATCTTTATTATACGTGTCTTACATAACTTATATGAATCATCAACACTATAATAAAGCCCTTGGAGTAATAAGACGATGGCTTCCACACCTTATGAGAATCATTACTCTTAAATGTTCCTAGTCATAGTTTTGTGAATAATCTGGGCGTCCACAAAGCGGAGAGACTAGCATGATGATATGATCCGCCCTTAAGTGGGGTAGCCGATCTCATAGGCTACTAGCGGAGATCCGTCCGCTTGGTGTATCACATGGATGTATTAGTTGCTCGTGTCCATCGAACTGACCACCGAAAGTTTTCATAAGGAGTGTTTATCACAAAAGAATCACTATTCCCAAGAATATGAATAATACTTTCTCTTTTAAATTAAAACTCATCCACTTTACTTGTTTATTAATTGAATGCGAAAGCCATGTTCAATATTCTTGGGATGTGTTCGGAGCGAATGGGTGTTCCGTAGCTGGGAATGACACCAAACCCGTGGCACGCCAATCCCGGGTGTCATTATCAAACCCCCGGATGGAAGTGTTCCGACCTAGCTACTTTCACCTTTGAGGATCCAGAACACATCAAGGGATGTAGTATATGCAGGAAAAGCGCGAACCCCTCGTGGCACGCCAATCCCAGGTGTCATTATCAAATCCCCGAGGCCGGAGCGTTACTACCCCATAACTCGTATTTTTGAGGAACAGCTCGGGTAAATCGGACCCAAGGAGGTTTCTGTTGGGGTTGGTGCTCAGAGCGCCAATTCCCTGTTGTATTTCTTTGAGAATACTACTATAAAATGTTTTATTATGAATAATACAAGAAGTTTCTATAATATATTATATCTTTTCATATGGTAAAGACGTAATTGACCTTAGGATGATTAGTCATGATACTGTTGCAAAATCATCACAGCTGACATTGAGTTGTATCATGACGTTGTCATTCTCAGACTGTTCCTGGTCAAGATTTACACTACTTGGTTAGTAAAGTAAACCCGTTGGGACCGGTACATGTCGTATACAGGAATATATGATTCCAATGGTTTCTCAATGAACCATAAGTCTTGGGGACTCGTATAGATGTGTAGGTGTTTATATCGGATAAACACTGAACGACTCAACGTAGATTCTTAATGGATGGTACACCAACGTCAATAAGAATCTTCTCGGGTTGAGTAGCATTTGTGATTCTTCGACTTGAGATACCACGGTGTGTTAGGGATATGCCCTATACCCAACTTGTGGATGGGCTATATGTACATGTATTTGTAATATTTTCATTAATTAATAAAATGGCAATCTTTATTATACTTGTCTTACATAACTTATATGAATCATCAACACTATAATAAAGCCCTTGGAGTAATAAGACGATGGCTTCCATGCCTTATGAGAATAATTAATCTTAAATGTTCATAGTCATAGTTTTGTGAATAATCTGGGCGTTCACAAAGTGGTGAGACTAGCATGACGATATGATCCCCCCTTAAGTGGGGTAGCCGATCTCATAGGCTACTAGCAGAGATCCGTCCTCTAGGTGTATCACAAGGGTGCATGAGTTGCTCGTGTCCATCGAACTGACCGCCAAAAGTTTTCATATGGAGTGTTTATCCCATGTGTCAGTGAGAACTTTCATGTATCGATTATATGACTAGTCCTTAGACTTGAGGTCTTTATAATCTTATGTGTGGATCAAATAACTTTGACATTCTCTTTCCATGGTTCAAAAGATCCAGTCATAAGAGTATGATTGGGTCATTTGTTGAAACACATGAAGTTTGTAAAGATACAACAGAGAATCGCCACTTTCTCGGATAATATTTTCTTATAAGAGTATTATTCCAGTTCGCGGGTTGATATGTGTGATCAGTGCTTGAGACTGTGGCCACAACAGAAGAATCATGTGAGATTCTTGGGTTAGCACGATTCATGACACTATCAACATCATATATTTGACCATATGGGTAGATGCTTTCTGTACCATAGGTTAATAGGTGGGGATACAGTGAGGTGAGGGACCGTATCATATGTAAATCGCATACAAAATGGGTATATATATCTTTCCTTCTCATTTGGGGGCCTTGGCATGTTGCTAGATGTCAACCTTGGTCATTGAAATCTAACGACCATCTGATCGGAGGGTAATTTTTGTTCGATTAAATTATCACGATTCATTTCATGTCCAACATGAGGGGAACCCAAAAGGTCACACACATCAAAGTCGAAATCAATGGTTAACAGCAGTACATATTTAACAACATATATGATTGCTGTAGGAATTTTTCATAAATGGTTCAATGTGTTTAATTATTGAACAGATCATTTATGAGGTTCCAGAGTGGCTTAGGGATTGGTGAATGATGATAAGGGCACTTTGGGAATTGGAATAAACAGATCATTTATGAGGTTCCGTAGTGGCTTAGGCGTAGTCTTGCCGTTGAGTTTTGGCTTTGGTGTGTGGATCTTTGGAGGCCACACACTTGGGTGGCTCTTTGGAACGTGGAAGAGCTTGCTGAGATCGATAAAAGCTTGTAGATTGGAGGGAGGACATGAGGAGTCTACGGTTCAAGTAAGTCTTTTTTCTTTCTTTATTTTAATTAAAGTTCTTATGATAGTTAGCATGTTTAGGTTTATGTTCTTTGCATGTTTTATGAGTTTTATGCTTAGAATATATAGTAACATGTCTAGGCTTGTAGAATAATCAAAACAAATGGGTCTTGGACGAAGGGAAAATGACATCTTAATTATTTATTTTTCCGCTGCGCACTCACGGCCGCTTCCCAACACTGTGGGCACATGAGACATCTTCCACACTTAGATGGTAGTCACGTCACCGACCTATTTAGATCAGACCTCCGCCTGTTCATTGGGTGTGGATAGATCCTCAGGGTGTCGTGTGTGTGTCGATATATGATCCGTCAGTTATGTGTACAAATCATAGGTAGTCCATTTATGATTAGCAATCAGATAAAAACCATGGGCCAGTGGTACATTTTTTCTAAGTGTTCTTTTTGAGATTGCTAATAGAGACGTCGACAAGATAGTCCCTATAGAGATTTGACGTTTACATCTATATCTCTGGGATATATCCGGATACCTGTGACAGAGGAATTATACATATGCCATGACCTCGACCTGTATGATTCAGCGAGTTTATCTGTGGTCGTCATAATTTACGGGTGGGTAAATTATGGACACGAAATTGGATTTTCATGACGGATATACCTGAATCTAGAGAGTCTCATTAATGAAATATACTTGTAGAGCACTAAGGCAACATTTATAAATAATACTGATTATTTATAAGTCATTTAAAGGTTAAACGAAAAATACATGTGAAGGGACCCAATAGCCATTTACTAATTTTTGTGTATTTGCATTTAATGATAGATTTTATCAAATACACATTAATTAATTGTCAAATTGAGATATTTGACTAATATCATAAATATATATGTATTTGACATTTAATGTAAATATAATACATATATTTAATATATTTATATTTAAATAATTATTTAATTATTAAATTATTAAATAATTAAATTAATTAAAAATATAAATATCCTAAGTTGTGATATTTTATTAAATGACTTTAGTTGCCTTTGTTGACTTGTTATAAAGTTATTAAAGTTGTAATGATTAAAGATAACAAGTTGATAAAGCTTTTAAATGAAACAAAAATCAAAATATCTAGATATTATACTTTACCATTTTCGGCCAAGGCATTAGGGGTAGGTATATATTGTTTTGTTTTCATTTTAGGGTTTCATAAGTTCAAATACACAAAATAAACATAAAAGAAAGTTGAGAGAAAAGCTTGAAGGTTCAAAGGAAAAGACTTGTAAAACTTGGATTTTTGTAAGTCTTTCTTTAAAGATTTCAACATGAAAATAGTTTCTAACATGCTTGGCATCATTTTGTGTTGCTTTGATGTTCTCTCATCTCTTATAGTTTGTGTTTATTTGGTTGTGAACTTGAATGAAAGATTGATGCATGTAAGTAAGCTTAAAATGGTTTTAAAGGCTTACTTTTGATTCTTTGGAAATCAAGTTGCCATTCTAGAGTTGTTGAGCCACTCCTTGGTGACCTAGAATTTTTTTAGAGTTATTTAAAAGTGGCGAGGCTTGTTTGGTGAAGTAATGAATGGATTAAAGTGTTGGATTTTAAAGATTTGGTAAAATTGGTCAATTTTATGAAATTGAAAAATTAGGGTTCATAACCAATTCTAAAATTGGGGATTTTCATATATGTGATGTATTATGGAGTTTATATGAGTCATGTAAAATTTTGGGTTGATTGGATTTGATCTTGGCATGTTTTGAATAAAAGGGACCAAATTGTAATTAATTGAAAAATTTGGGGTGCTCTCGGTATTAGGCTAAAAATTGGGGATTTGTGTGAAATCTGATTTTAATGTATTGGATATGTTGAAAAACATTTTATAAATGATTTAGAATCATCCAAAATTGTATTTGACAATTTTTGGACTAAAATGATCAATTTGCAAAGTTGTGGGGCAATTCGGTAATTACCAAGAAATTGGATCTCTTGTGTAATTTTCAGAATTTGATAATTGGATAATTAAATAAATAAGTTTATTTAATTGATCCAAGAAAAATTTTGAAATCAAAAAATTTTGAAATCGAAAAATTTTGATTTTCCACTATTCCGCTGCGTTACCAGATTTCCGCCATAAAACCCCTACAAAATGGTATCAGAGCGAGTCTGATTCTGGCCACCCTAATTATGACTTTTAAATTCAATGTTTAATTTATTCTTTACTTGTTACATGTATGTATTTATTTAATTTGATTAAATAAATTAAAAAGCATCTTTTGCGGAAAATCCCTAAATAATAAGGTTTATTTAATTATGTATTTGATGCATATTACATGGTCTGTCTTGTCAATACGGTTTATGAATATTTTTCCGTGCCTACATCCGAGACTGTGCCTCTGTTGTGAGGGTGTAGCCGATAGAAATTAATTTATGCCGGATGTATATTAGATACTAGATAAATTCAAGCGAAAGCAGAATCCTGAACGTGCCCAAGCTGTCAGGGTTACGCAAGTAGCTTGAGTTTATCATTGATGAGTTTAACCTTGGTACGTCTCCTTGTGAACGTGCCCAAGCTGTCACAACGAGAAACGACCAGGACCGGATACCCATGAGTCAATATTGAGTGATTGACAATGAGTTGTCTACCTGATGAATATATGTAGGCGAGACCATGCCTCTGCGTGAGCTGAAATATATTCATGGGATCCACCTTTCACTATTTGTATTTAATTTAATTAGTAAATCTTTGTATTCTGTTTGGGGATTACAATATTGCATGATTTAGTGGGAGTGACATTTTTAGATTAAAAATCCATGATCTAGTTAATGCTTTGATATTATATGAAACTGCTTTATAATCTGCTAACCGTTTTTCATAATCTATATGATAGATTTGCGATGGTGGCACCATCTACTAATCAGTTTGGGCGTATGTTGGATACGAACAAACTCAAAGGCGCTGAGAACTTCGCTGATTGGGCTTGGATTTGAGGATTGTCCTTGATTTAGAGAAGTTGGCATATGTTCTTGAGGGTTCGCTGCCCATTGCTGTGGCTGAGGAGGCAACACCGGAGGAACGCCAAGTTTTCCAAGCTTGAAAAAATGATGATTTAAAAGTTAAATCATACATCTTAAGTTCGCTGACACCAAGACTCAAGAAACAATACTATGGCATGTTAGATGCGTATAGTATGATGACGCGATTACGAGAATTGTTTCATAACCAAGAACAAGTTGTTCACAAAGTTGCGATGGAACTGTTCCATGCGCGACTGGACGAGGGGCAAGCTGTGAGCTTACATGTTCTTCATATGATCGATTTGATCGATCAACTGAGGCAACATAATCTCCCTCTGAATGACATTCTCGATAGGAGCGTCATTATTGGTTCACTCCCAACTTCATATCGCCAATTCGTGATGTACTTCAACATGAATGGGATTATCTGTACCTACCATGAGCTGCATATGATGCTGGTCATGGCGGAAGAAGACTTAAGGAATGGAGTACCGACTCATCCTTCGAAACCTACTTCACTTTCCGCTTCTTCCCAGACCTGGTCAAATGGAAAGAAGACGAAAGCGAAGAAGAATAAGGGTTTTGGTTCTCAACCGCATGGAAAGATAGCAAAGCCCAAGAGGGCTTCTGACGAAAAATGCCATCACTGCAGCAAAGTCGGGCACTGGAAAAGGAATTGTCCTAACTACATTGCCCAGCTGGGGAAGGAGAGAGCATCTACATCAGGTACATTTATTTTTCCAGTTATTGATATCTCTTTGGCTTGTGAAGCCGTTACATCCAGCTGGATTTTAGATTCTGCTTGTCCTGTTCACATTTGCAATTCGTTGCAGGTGCTGAAGGAAAGTAAGAAACTGAAGCCTGGAGAGATGCAATTATGATTTGGGAGTGGAGACTCTCTGGATGCAGTTGCAGTGAGAGTATGCGAGATCCCTTTGCCGAATGGGACACTTTTGTTATATGACTGCTGCTTTGTACCAGGATGTGTAGCTAATATTATATCTCTTTTTGTATTGGATACAAAAGGTTATCGTATTAATATTAAGAACTGTTCTTTGTATTTATATGATAAACATAATATTTAGATCCTTTGTTGTCCAAACCAGCATGGTCATTACACATTGCAAACTTCTAAAGATATTTTAGATACTGGAGTTAATAAACGTAGTTTACCTGTTGTTAATAATACCGAACTTTGGCATATGCGGCTAGGTCATATAAGCGTTAAACGCCTTACCCAATTGGTTAGGAATGGTTTGATACCAGATCTCACCATTGAACCTTGTCCAACTTGTGAATCGTGTATTCAAGGTAAGATGACCAAAGCCATATTTTCAGGTGTTGGACATCGTGCCACTAATTTACTAGAACTCATACATTCTGATGTATGTGGTCCACTAAGTCAAACTGCTCACGGTGGTTATTTGTACTTTGTTACCTTTATCGATGATCTGTCATGGTACGGTTATGTCTATCTGATGCGACATAAATCAGAAACCTTTGAAAATTTCAAAGAGTTCCGAAATGAAGTAGAAAAACAGACTGGTCAATGTATTAAATGCCTTCGATCCGATCGAGGCGGCAAATATATGAGTAGTGAGTTCATGGATTATATGAAGAAGAATGAGATTCTCGCTCAATATACTCTTCCAGGTACTCCACATCACAATAGAGTGTCTGAGAGGAGAAATCGAACTTTATTGGATATGGTCCGATCAATGTTGAGTTTCACAGATTTGCCCTATTACTTATGGGGCTACTATCATTTAACAGCTGCACATATTTTGAAAAAGATTCCTTCAAAAGCTGTTCCTACGACTCCGTATGAGATATGGACTGGTAGGAGACCAAATCTTAGTTGTATTAAGGTTTGGGGTTGTCCTGCCTATGTCAGGGTAACTCAGCAAGATAAGCTTTTGCCTCGAGGGCAAAAGTTTAGGTTTGTTGGATATCATTCGAACACGAGGGGATATCTGTTATATGATACAGAGTATCGAAATGTGTTCGTAGCTCGCTTCGCAAGATTTCTAAAAGTATTATTTTTTTCATAAGGTGGTAATCATAGACATGTTGAACTTGATGAAGTCCAACCTGAAAATAATGAACCAACGGAGGAACATGAAGTTCAAGTAGATGAAGGACCTTCAACACACACACTTCGTAGGTCACAAAGGGTATCAAGACCTCCTGAACGCTTGTATTTGATACAAGAAAAGAGTCTTGATGTTCTCTTAGTTGAAGAGACTGATCCTTTTACTTATAGAGAATTGATGTTGGAAATCGACTCCGTGAAATGGCAAAGTGCCATGAAATCCGAGTTAGACTCAATGCATGAGAATCAAGTTTGGGACTTGGTTCCGTTTCCCAAAGGAATTGTTCCTATCGGTTGTAAATGAGTTTACAAGATGAAGCACGGGCCTGACGGTAAAGTTGAAACTTACAAGGCCCGACTGGTAGCAAAAGGTTACACGCAATGACCTAGCGTCGACTATGATGAAACTTTTTCACCAGTAGCCATGCTTAAGTCTATTAGGATTTTGCTTTCTATAGCTGCGTATCATGACTACGAGATTTGGAAAATGGATGTCAAAACGACTTTTCTAAATGGATTTCTTGATGAAGAAAACTATATGGAACATCCGGAAGGTTTTGCGTCCAGCAAAAACTCTGGTATGATTTGTAATCTTAAGAAGTCCATTTATGGACTTAAACAAGCTTTAAAAAGTTTGAATCTTCGATTCGACGAGATTATTAGATCGTCTGGTTTTCTCATGAATTCGGAAGAATCCTGTGTGTATTAGAAGGCCAGTGGGAGCATGGTCGTATTTTTAGTCCTCTATATTGATGACATCCTAATCATTAGGAATGATATAGGAATGTTACAAAGCGTCAAAGCATATCTCTGTAAGAATTTCTCCATGAAGGACCTGGGAGAGGCTTCCTATGTTTTAAGGATAAAACTCTATAGAGATAGACAAAGGAAGCTGATTGGGTTATCCCAATCAACGTACAGAGATAAGATCTTGGAACGGTATAATTTTGGTAACTGTAAAATAGCAAACATACCGTTCATACATGTGATTAATCTTCCCAACAATATGAGTCCACAAACAGAAGATGAGAAGGTTAGAATGTCTAACCAACCTTACGCTTCGTGTTTGGGTAGCATAATGTATGCCATGTTATGTACTAGGCATGATATCAGTTTCACTGTTAACGTAACTAGTAGATATCAGTCCAATCCAAGTAATGACCATTGGATGGCCATTAAACATATCCTGAAGTATCTTAAAGGTACAAAGGATAAGTTGATTATTTATGGAGGAAGTGAACTGCAAGTTAATGGGTATACGGATTCCGACTTCCAATCGGATCCCGATGATAGAAAGTCTACATCAGGATTCGTCTTTACCCATAAGGGAGGTGCAGTTTGTTGGAAGAGTTCCAAACAGGGGTCAAAAGTAGATTCCACCATAGAGGCGGAATACATTGCAGCTTCTGAAGCTGCAAAGGAAGCTGTATGGATTAGGAACTTTATCACAGAATTGGGAGTTCTCCCAAGTATCGAGAATGCGATTCCGTTATACTGTGATAATATTGGAGCCATTGCGCAAGCAAAGGAACCGAGGGCGCATCAGAAGTTGAAGCATGTGGAACGAAAGTACCACATCATTTGAGAGATTATGTCGCGAGGGGATATTGTCGTGTGCAAGGTACCGAGTGAAGATAATGTAGCAGACCCACTGACGAAGGCCATACCTCTGAATTTATTTGATATACATATGGCATTACCTCGACCTGTATGATTCAGCGAGTTTATCTGTGGTTTTCATAATTTACGGGTGGGTAAATTATGGACACAAAATTGGATTTCGTGACAGATATGTCTGAATCTAGAGAGTCTCACTAATTAAATATACTCGTAAAGCACTAGGGCAATATTTATAAATAATACTGATTATTTATAAGTCGTTTAAAGGTTAAACGAAAAATACATGTGAAGGGACCCAATAGTCATTTACTAATTTTTGTGTATTTGCATTTAATGATAGATTTTATCAAATACACATTAATTAATTGTCAAATTGAGATATTTGACTAATATCATAAATATATATGTATTTGATATTTAATGTAAATATAATACATATATTTATATTTAAATAATTATTTAATTGTTAAATAATTAAATTAATAAAAAATATAAATATCCTAAGTTGTGATATTTTATTAGATGACTTTAGTTTCCTTTGTTGACTTGTTATAAAGTTATTAAAGTTGTAATGATTAAAGATAACAAGTTGATAAAGCTTTTAAATGAAACAAAAATCAAAATATCTAGATATTATACTTTACCATTTTCGGCCAAGGCATTAATGGTAGGTATATATTATTTTTTTTTTTCATTTTAGGGTTTCATAAGTTCAAATACACAAAATAAACATAAAAGAAAGTTGAGAGAAAAACTTGAAGGTTCAAAGGAAAAGGCTTGTAAAACTTAGATTTTTGTAAGTCTTTCTTTAAAGCTTTCAACATGAAAATAGTTTCTAACATGCTTGGCATCATTTTGTGTTGCTTTGATGTTCTCTCATCTCTTATAGTTTGTGTTTATTTGGTTGTGAACTTGAATGAAAGATTGATGCATGTAAGTAAGCTTAAAATGGTTTTAAAGGCTTACTTTTGATTCTTTGGAAATCAAGTTGTCATTCTATTGTTTTTGAGCCACTCCTTGGTGACCTAGAATTGTTTTAGAGTTATTTAAAAGTTGTGAGGCTTGTTTGGTGAAGTAATGAATGAATTAAAGTGTTGGATTTTAAAGATTTGGTAAAATTGGTCAATTTTATGAAATTGAAAAATTAGGGTTCATAACCCATTCCAAAATTGGGGATTTTCATATATGTGATGTATTATGGAGTGTATATGATACATGTAAAATTTTGGGTTGATTGGATTTGATCTTGCCATGTTTTGAACAAAAGGGACTAAATTGTAATTAATTGAAAAATTTGGGGTGCTCTCGGTATTAGGCTAAAAATTGGGGATTTGTGTAAAATCTGATTTTAATGTATTGGATATGTTGAAAAACATTTTATAAATGATTTAGAATCATCCAAAATTGTATTTGACAATTTTTTGACTAAAATGATCAATTTACAAAGTTGTGGGGCAATTCGATAATTACCAAGAAATTTGATCTCTTGTGTAATTTTTCAGAATTTGATAATTGGATAATTAAATAAATAACTTTATTTAATTGATTCAATAAAAAATTTGAAATCCTAAAATTTTGATTTTCCACTATTCTGCTGAGTTACCAGATCTCCGCCATAAAACCCCTACAGTTTATGCCCCTGCGAGTTCGCTGGTGAATCCCGTTGAGAACCACCACGTACACGGCATGGGGTTGGTCGAATGGCCTTCATGACCTTTGTGACATCGGGTAAACTGGACCTAGGGAGGTTTCTGCCCTTGCGAGTTGGCAGGTGAGTCCCGTTGAAAACCACCAGGCACACGACATGGGGATGTTCGAATGGCCTCCGTGACCTTTGTGACCTCGGGTGAACTGGACCAATGGAGGTTTCTGCCCCTGGGCGTTGGCTGGTGAGTCCCGTTGTGAAACACTAGGTACACAGTGCGGGGAAGGCCTTAGTGCCTCCGTGACTCCTACAACCTTAAGGGATGGTGAACACATGGATGTTTCTTCCCCCGTGAATAGACTGCCTAACCACCTCGGATCAGTAGAAGCATAGCATGGGGAGGTTTCTGCCCCCATAGCGTTTGCAGACTCTAGACCCGTCAAGCATGGACCAAGGTTCATGGCTTTGGCTGCTCACCGATCCATGGCCCGGCTAGCTAGGACACTGAATTGTAAGGTTCATAATTATTATTTTTGGAGGCACCAGACAGGACATTGCTTCGGGGCACCTGAGTTGTTATCTTTTCGAATCTGTGGAGTATGTGTTAAGTCACATCCGTTGTGCTAACTTTGTCTTATTTTCACCTTTTGTTTTTTGCTGATGCCCAGTAAAGGGACGCCTGCGCCGGGATCCACAGAGCCTCAGAGGTTGAAGATTTTCCCTCGCGATTAAGTCTCAATTGTTCCACTGGCTCAGGGCTGCATTCGTTCTGCCGAGGCTAATTGTTCCACCAGCTTGGGGTCGGGTTACGTCTCACCAAGTGATTCATCATCGGCATGGGGTCGGAGCATCTCCCCCATGGCCGGATTTCAATTGGTCCGGAGAGGTAACATGTTGGAGTTCTACGGTCCCAAGGATCGAATAACAAGCATAAAACATACATGCGAATACTTCAAGGATTTGCGGAATACTCACAATGATCGATTGTGGCGATACGGTGAAGAACAAAATCATTTTCTGCCCTCCTAGTGTGCTCGGCAGTGCACTGAAAACAACCCACTGTTTTGACTCTCCAAAATCGGCAATGGTGATCCTTGAAGCTCCAAGCTTCTCGAATGGTATTCCAAGCCCACGGGTGGGTTTCCCTATTACCTTTGTATGGCTCCTATGTGTGCTAGCACTCAAGAAATTTTCCACAAATTTCCCTTGATTCTCTTTAGTTCTCGGTAAAATAGAAAACAGAAGGAAGAAATCGGTCCAAGACCGTGAGGGAGAGAGGAGGAAAAAAAGAGAGAGATGGAAATGTGTATTAGATTAATTGTATTCCAAAAACAATTAAACATATACCATATACCACTTTCAAAAAGTCAACAAGGTTTTGGAGCCAAAATTTGGCAATTAATTGCTTCCAACAACCCACATCAACTATTCACATCACTCAATCAATCAATGTGACAAGTTGTCACATCACTCAAAGTGACTAATGATTTGACGCTTGATGCGACTAGCGATTTGACGCTTGATGTGACTTGTGTGCCGCACTCGAATTCGAAATGCGAATGAGCTCGCAAACACTCTCGGGCTTGGGTTCGCTAATTCCAAATTAATGAATTTTCCGTTGCGACGTAATTAAATGATTATGCCTAGCGAAATCACTATTCATGTCGCTAACGAATTAATTCTAAATTAACTCGTTCGCCCGAATTAAAATCTAATTTTAATTCCGCGTCGAAATCCAATTTCGTATAATATATCAAATATATTATTTTATCGATTAATTTCAAATTAATCGTTATCTCTCTTTAATTAATATTTTATCCCAGATAAAATATCTCCGCAATTAATCCCAGATTAATTTTCTCTCTCATCTAATTAATCTCAGATTAATAAAGTGCGAGTTATACGTCATCGGTGAATCTTCGGGAAGCGACCCATGAGATCCTCAGATATGTTGGCAGTAAATTTGGTCGTCGGACTATCCGAACACGTAAGTACCTAGTACTACGTTTGTACCGATTTACAAGACAAGGTTGGCTTCTAGCAAAGCGCCATGCCTACCCAATTCTCCAGAAATATCCTTCTAGGAATATGTGATCTATATCAGGCGTAGTATACGTAGTATTACGTATTTCGATCCAGTATCGGATGATCACATGCAAGGCCTGGGGCTGGTACAGTGTCTGCCCCAAACGAAGCATATATCAGATTACTAGCAACTAGTCTCTTTATTATCAGATAATCATGACCAAGTCATATTATCTCGATGGTTGCAACCCTTAGAGAACCAGTTCTGTATCCCTGCGCGATCATCATCTCCATATGACTGGAGTGATACTTCCGTCTTGACATCACACCCAACACACTACGATTCTTAATATACCCAGCAGAGGCGTACACAGAACCAGATAAAGCCCTGGATGACCAAAACCAAAGTATATTGATTGTCGCAAGTATTAGCGGTGCAAGTCTCAGGTTAAGACCAAATACACCTACCCTGATTTCGGATTTCCATAGACACTTAGTCATACAACCAATGGAATTCTGAGGGGGTCTATCCAGAGCGAAGCTGTTTCCCGTACCATCGGTAAAACACAACCTCCTATTACACTTGCATGAGTATCTTATACCCAAATATATGAGAACTATGCCGTTGTGCCTTCACAACACGCACAAGTGTAACACTAGCCTTTTACACATTATCGATGTCCTATCTTGATAATACTCTGACTATGGATATTTAACGATTTATCCTTCGTGGATTGATACTGTCTCATATCTTCTCAATCCAGGAACAAATCATAAGGACCTCCTATCATTTATACATCTTGGTGATCTAATCACAAATGATAAGAGAGCAATCTCTTTTTTCACATAGTTAATTTTTACAACAACACCATGATCTGTACAAATAGTGACGCTATGGGTCATAACTGTCCAACATAACATTCCCTCGGAGCCAAGTGTACTACTAGCTCGGGGTCGGGCTACGTCCCACCGACTGAGTCATCATCGGCATGGGGTCGGAGCATCTCCCCCATGGCCGACTCTCAATTGGTCTGGAGAGGTGACATTTCCTCGGAACCAGATACTAAAAGCTCGGGGTTGGGTTACATCCCACCGAGTGGATCATCATCGGTATGGGGTCGAAGCTTCTCCCCTGTGGCCGGCTCTCAATTGGTCCGGGGAGGTGACATTCCCTTGGAACCAGATGTACTGCTAGCTCGGGGTCGGGTTACGTCCCACCGAGTGGATCATCATCGGCATGGGGGCGGAGTGTCTCCCCCATGGCCGGCTCTCAATTGGTCCGGGGAGGTGACATTCCCTCGGAACCAGGTGTACTGCTAACTCGAGGTCGGGTTACGTCCCACCGAGTGGATTATCATCGGCATGGGATCGGAGTATCTCCCCCAAGGCACTATTCAAATTGATCAAGATCAGAACTCCTCATCACAGTCAGAATATGAAGAACGAGTTTGCAAGTTAAAAATAGAAATCATGTTAAGTATGGAAGAAATGAAGTAAAACATTCAATGATTTACATGGAAAAGAAAAGTGTGAATGTTATTACAATAAGTATATATATTGTTTGTTACATAGGTCACCCTCATTCTTCAGCCCGCATAGGGGGGGACTGTTTCATCTTGGTGAGGCTCTGGAGGTAACACCTTTGGCTCAGGCTCGGCAGAATGGATCTCTATTTCGATTTGGTCAGCAGGAGGAGCTTCGACTTCTGCTATTGGCACTTCCAACTCAGGAGCGGGGGCCTCAGGCTACGCTTCCTCAGGAGCTGGAGACGCAGGGCACGACAGATATGGGTTCGGGTCATGAATCTTCTCCGGAGGGGGCGAGTGGTGTAAGAGCTTCGTCCTCGGAGAGCTCCCCATTGCAGTATTGGATGGCAATGTGGACAAGTCCCATGTCCACCTCGGGTACTAACATCGGGTTGATCTCTTACAATCCCCGATCCCTTCAAGCTTGGCCTTCTCCAGGTCCTTTTCCAGCTTGGCTTCTTGATTTTTAGGTCCTCCCGGGCTCGATCCCTCTCTTTGATGGCCGTTTTGAGCTTGGAGTCCAAGCTTGCGGTCTCCCACCTCAGATGTTTAGCTTTGTCCTCGCTGGCATCCATTTTTCTCTTGGAAATAGCGGAGGTATTGCGGAGGGAATCAATCAGTGCGGTGGCCACGGCCGTGGCCTCTTTCAGCGTTTGGTTCTCTTTTTCCTTTCTGGCCAGTTAGGCCTCCCACTCTGTAATCTGAGATTGGAGCCTCTGCACTTGACCCCCCTCGGAGAGTAGGCTCGTCAGCAAGTCTTTATTCTAAGCCATCATGTAACCCATCTGCAAGAAAGAAAGAATGGGTTAGAATTCACCAAGTAAAAACAAAGAACGGAAACAGGAAAAACTGTGTACCTTGAGGATTTTGGCAGAGAACTTGGAGATCACCTCATCGGAGAAGATATCCTTATATTTTGGGATGTGCTCGGGGGGAACCGCTTCGGCTAGTAAGTTGAATGCAGGTACCAGATGGGCTACCGCATTCTGGACCTTCTCATTAAGGTCATTCACCCCCAACACCACCCCTCTCTTCCCAGTCCTTAGGATTTATCTCGGTGTTGCTTGGGAATACCCCTTTTTTGGGTGTGTGATTAAAGAGGCAAGCTGGCCAATTTGGACTTCTAATGATTTCATCGTCGCCCCCATATTTCCCATGTGGGTTTCAATATTGTTTAGCCGTGACTCATTCTTTTTAAACCTCTTTGTGGATTTGGAGGCAAATATGCTCACGAGGTCTTCTAGTGACGATTTCGGCTTTGACATCTGGTTGTTGAAACCATGTGGAGGTAATAAGGCATTTTTTATGTTGGCATAAGAGAAGTTCTCATTGTGATGGAGTCTAGGATAATAGTGGTTTGATGAAGGATTTCCCTATAATTGTTGAAGTTCCTATTATTCACATATTGGACTTGCTCAAAGCTTGGGTCTCCTTCCAATAATAGCATGTTCGCAGCTGCTGCAGATTCAATGGATGGTTGTACTCTTTGATTTGTTAGGGCTGCTACATTAGTCGAAAGGGTTGAAATTTCAGCTGTTAGTGCAACTAAAGGGTCTACTTCATGTATGTATGCCACATTGGTCACCGTAATGCGTTCATTTAGCCATTGGAAGTGGTTAATGGACATCTCGTTTAACAAATTATAGGCATCCTTCGCTGACTTCTTGAATAGAGCTCCTCTCGCGGCTGTATCAACCATGGTTCTATTTGGACCATTTAGCCCATTATAGAATAGCTGGATTTGTACCCAGTCAGTAAAATTATGTTGTGGGCATCTTCGGAGTAGGTCTTTAAAGCGCTCTCATGCTTCGTGTTGGACAATTATGACCCATAGCGTCACTATTTGTACAGATCATGGTGTTGTTGTACAAATTAACTATGTGACAAAGGAGATTGCAATCTTATCATTTGTGATTAGATCACCTAGATGTATAAATGATGAGAGGTCCTTATGATTTGTTCCTGGATTGAGAATGATATGAGACAGTATCAATCCACGAAGGATAAATCATTAAATATCCATAGTCAGAGTATTATCGAGATTGGACATCGATAAATACGTAAAAGACTAGAATTACACTTGTGAGCGTTGTGAGGGCACAACGGCATAGTTCTCATATATTTGGGTATAGGATACTCATGCAAGTGTAATAAGAGGTTGTGTTTCTCCATTGGTATGGGAAACAGCTTCGCTCTGGATAAGACAAAGGAGATTGCACTCTTATCATTTGTGATTAGATCACCTAGATGTATAAATGATGAGAGGTCCTTATGATTTGTTCCTGGATTGAGAATGATATGAGACGGTATCAATCCACGAAGGATAAATCATTAAATATCCATAGTCAGAGTATTATCGAGATTGGAAATCGATAAATACGTAAAAGACTAGTATTACACTTGTGCACGTTGTGAGGGCACAAAGGCATAGTTCTCATATATTTGGGTATAGGATACTCATGCAAGTGTAATAGGAGGTTGTGTTTCTCCGATGGTAAGGGAAACAGCTTCGCTCTGGATAAGACCCCCTCGGAATTCCATTGGTAGTATGACTATGTGTCTATGGAAGTCCGAAATCAGGGTAGGTGTATTTGGTCTTAACCTGAGACTTGCACCGCTTATGCATACGACAATCAATATACTTTGGTTGAGGTCGTCCAAGGCTTTAACCGGTTTCTGTGTACGCCAATTCTGGGTATATCCAGAATCGTAGTGTGTTTGGTGTGATGTCGAGATTGAAGTGTCACTCCAGTCATATGGGGTTGATGATCGCGCAGAGATACAGATCCGGTTCTCTATATAAGGTTGCAACCGTCGGGATAATATGACTTGGTCATGATTATCCGATATTAAAGAGACTAGTTGCTCGTTATCCGATATATGCTTCGTACGGGACAGACATTGTACCAGCCCCAGGCCTCGCATGTGATCATCTGATACTGGACAGAAATACGCAATACTACGTATACTACGCCTGATATAGATCCTTTATTCCTGTAAGGATATTTCCGGAGAATTGGGGAGGCATGGCGCTTTGCTAGAGGCCAACCTTGTCTTGTAAATCGGTATAAACGTAGTACGAGGTACTTACGTGTTCGGATAGTCCGACGACCGAATTTACTGCCAACATATCCGGGGATCTCATGGGTCGTTTCCCAAAGATTCACCGATGACGTATGACTCGCACTTTTAATTAATCTGGGATTAATTAGATGAGAGAAAAACTTAATCTGGGATTAATTGCGGAGATATTTTATCTGGGATAAAATATCAATTAAAGAGAGAGAACGATTAATTTGGAATTAATCGATTAATTAATATATTCGATATATTAAACGAAATTGGATTTCGACGCGGAATTAAAATTAGATTTTAATTCAGGCGAACGAATTAATTTAGAACTAAATTAATTTGTTAGCGACGTGAATAGTGATTTCGCTAGGCGTAATCATTTAATTACGACGCAACGGAAAATTCGTTAATTTGGAATTAGCGAATCCGAGCCCGGGATTATTTGTGAGCGCATTCGCATTTCGAATTTGAGTGCGGCACGTCAAATCAAGCTTGAAATCGCTAGTCGCTTCAAGCGTCAAATCACTTGTCACTTTGAGTGATGTGACTTGATTGATCGATGTGACTTGATTGATGTGATGTGTGATGTGTGTGGTTGGCAATTAAAGCCAAATGTGTTGGAAATGAACTTGAATTTCATTTCATGTGTATTAGATACACAAAATCACAAAAAAACCGTATAACACATTTTCCCTCCTCTCTCTCTTCTTTTTCTTCTTCTTCCTCTCTCACGCCATTTCTGGTTTTGCTGGGCAGTGACCGAAAATGGAGGGAAGCAGTGCGTTTTTATGGCAAGAACAAGAGTGCTAGCACACTCCGGGATCATGCAAATGTGATAGGGAAGTTCACCTATGAGCCGGGAACCATTCGACAAAGCTTGGAGCTTGACGAAGGAGACCAAAAGGCCGAACCAGTGAGCTTGAGCTGCTGTTTTAGCGTGACCAGTGCAGTGGGCAGTGAAGAATTTCAGTTTTGTTGCCTAAAGCGTCGCTCAACCGCTCGATGTAAGTATTCCGCAACTTCCGTCGTTGTATTCACACGATTCATGCTTGTTTAATTCGATCTTGGAGACCTGGAATCACTAACAATGGTATCTTGAGCAAGCAAAAGCATGAAAAATGTTTAGGGTTAAAATTTGGGTAAATTGATTTTGAGCATGTTTAAATGAAATTGGATGATTAAGTATGCTTGAATGTGTTTTAATTAAAGATTGATTGGGTCAATTTCAAGAAATTATGATTGGATCATTTTTTCCCCCCAAATTGTTACCTTGGCCGAAAGTTTAGTGCCCTATTATGTCTTGGGATTTTTGATTTTTGATCATTGGATGTATTGGAAATCATTCGGGAATATGATTTAATGTCGATTGTGAAATTAATTGGATTGAATTCGAATCGGACGTAAAATCCCCAAATTGCCGAGAATGTTATAAAGCATGAAATTGGGTAAAATGAATTTGAGCATGCAATTATGAAATTGGATGATTAAGTATGGTTGAATGTGTTTTAATTGATGATTGATTGGATCAATTTGATTAAAAATTGTTTGGAACAAATTTGCCCATTTTTGGTGTTGGCCGAATGGTGCCCTAAATTTGATGTCTTGGAAATTTGATTTTTTGATTCATTAGATGAGTTAGAATCATGTTGGGTATATTGATGTAATGTTTAATTGGATTCAATTGGATTGGATTTGCAATTTGACAAATAAACCCTATTGCCGAGACACAAAGTGAGCATGTAAATGGGTTTGATTTATGTTAAATTAGGCATGTAGCGCAAGGCACACCTTACTTCCAAAACATAATGATAATTAGAAGAATCTGAAAAGAAAATAAGAGAATGAAACGCGAATCAAATTCCTTATGTTTTCAGACTCCACCGCCTCGTCTCATTCCTTCTGCTTCGATCTCTCTTTTTGGAAGTATTAATTTTTTATGTTTAGAACTTTGTTGCTGTGTCTAAAAACGGCCTCCTTAGGGTTTGGACATGATGTTTAATTTATAGGAAAACTCCCGGAGCTGTTCTCCGAATCTTGTGAAACCCTAATGTCCCATCATACACGTCGCAGCGCCGCGACGCCAAATCCCCGGTAATTTTGTATGGAATGCCCTTGGCGCCGCAGTATCAGAAGGTTGGCGTCGCAGCGCCAGCCTTGACTTCTGGTTGACTCGAATTCCTTCGTCTCTGCTTTCCTTGCATGGTTCAGTCGCATCCATCAGCTCTCAAAACCATAATAATAATCTCGAATCCATGCTTATAATGCTTTCTATTAAAAAAATACCAAACAACTCCAAAAATATATTAAACTACATCGAATCTAACAAAATAATAAACGGAGGATGCAAGAATGAGTGTGTAAAATTCACACATATCAAACACCCTCAAACTTAAGATTTTGCTAGTCCCTAGCAAAAATAAATAGTAAACACATAAACCAAATTAAAAACTATAATGATAGAATTAACTAGGCCACTTTCGTAGGGACCATGATTACATTTACCTTATGCAATAAGCCTTTAAATCCCTAGGCGACCCTAGTGGACGAGTTATAGTCTCGCCAGGGCTTACAGAGACGACACCCACAAACGTCATGAATTATGCTCATGCAATTATGCAACAGAAAAAATTGACAAAGAAATAACAGGAATCTTAGGAAATCTGGTGCATGGAGTGTTCTCAGAGAATGCCTAACGATGAAACGAAGAAACCTTCAAAGTGCATGATTCAACTTAGATCCAACTTCTTGAATAAATTATCTAAATCAGACTCAAGGTGTGCGTGTGTGGTAAGGTTTGGTTATAGCTTGAATCCTAAAGAAGCTAGCTAGGTGATTTCGTCAATAAAATTTCACATCCAATGGGTCAAACCAACCTAGATATCTCAAGAATTTCTCCATATTTGCCTATTGAGCTCTATATGATATGATTTTTTAAAAACTTTTTTTTTTTAAATAAACTGAAACCCACCTACCCTTTAAGGTAGCATTTCTCCTCATGGTGGTCCTAATACTCACCCATGGGTAGCTTCACGCTTATCGGTTATAGGTGGTTTTTTTATACCATATAATATAATATAAATAATTGCAAATGGAGATAGATATCTATGCAAACGGTCATTCATCTTCAGCTAATTTCCTCAACTAGTCACTTTACTATCTACACAAGATCTTACTGTTAGAAACCTCTATATTAAGTGCTTACGAGTCTGACCTAGATCTCTTACTCAAGGCATTAGATAAAAGGTATTCACATACTTATCATTTTCAAAGTTCTCATATTACGCACACAACCTTATCATTGAAACAACATCCATCATTCCCATACATTTTTTTTCTTCTTTTTGTTTTTTTGGTTGATACAAGTCAATGTCATAATTGAAAGAAATAAATCATGAAGATAACAAAAATATGCAATCCACACAGACATATATGCAATACCATATATATAAATGGACAATAACACCCGCAAACTTGAAACTAGCAGTGCCCTTAATACTCAAAACAGAGATATGCACGGCACGTACCTGAGACAGCAGCCATCAATCCTTATCCTCCTCAGATGCATGAGCTGGATAAGTAGGAAACATGGGTGGTGAAGGAAAATAGATAGCATTGGCTCCAGAGATAAGGTTCAGTATGCCGAGAATGACATTTCGAGAATGGAGCATGGGTCGAGGCCCACATCAGTGTCAGTTTGGGGGCGAGGCCCATATCAATATCAGTTTTGGGGCGAGGCCCACATCAATATGATTTTGGGGGGCGAGACTCACATCAGTATCAGTTTAGGGTCGAGGCCCACAGTATCAGCAGTTTTGGGAATGAATCCCAGGGTCGATGCCCACTTTATCAGTAGTTTCGGGAATGAATACTAGGGGAATGAATACCAGGGTCGAGGCCCACATCGTCAGAGTTTTGGAATGAATCCGGGAATGAATCCCAGGGTCGAGGCCCAAATCGTCAGAGTTTTGGAATGAATCCGGGAATGAATCCCAGGGTCGAGGCCCGCATCGTCAGAATTTTGGAATGAATCCCAGGGTCGAGGCCCACATCATCAGAATTTTGGAATGAATCCCAAGGTCGAGGACCACATCGTCAGAATTTTGGAATGAATCCCAGGGTCGAGGCCCATATCATCAGAGTTTTGGAATGAATCCTAAGGTCGGGGACCACATCGTCAGAATTTTGGAATGAATCCTAAGTTCGAGGCCCACATCATCGGAATTTTGGAATGAATCCCTGGGTCGAGGCCTACATCAGTATCAGTATCAGTTTTGGGGCGAGGCCCACATCAGTATCAGTTTGAAGGCGAGTCCCACATCAGTATCAGTTTGGGAGGAGGCCCACATCAATATCAGCTGGGGGCGAGGCCCACATCAGTATCAGTTTGGGGACGAGGCCCACATCAGTATCAGTTTAGGGGCGAGGGCCACATCAGTATCGGTTTGGGGACGAGGCCCACATTAGCATCAGTTTGGGGGCGAGGCCCACATCAGTATCGGTTTGGGGGCGAGGCCCACATCAGCATCGGTTTAGGGGCGAGACCCACATCAGTATCAGTTTGGGGGCGAGGCCCACATCAATATCAGTTTGGGGCCGCGGCCCACATTGGCATTAGTTTTGGGATGCATCCCAGGGTCGAGGACCCACTACATCATCAGTTTGAGGGCGAGGTCCACATTGTCAACGGTATTGGGATGCGTCCCAGGGTCGAGGGCCTCCGTTGTCGATTGCAGTTTCGGGATGCGTCCCAGGTTCGAGGGCCCACTGCATCATCAGTTGTAGTTCCGGGATGCGTCCCAGGGTCGAGGACCCACTACATCATCAGTTTGAGGGCGAGGCCCACATTGTCAGCGGTATTGGGATGTGTCTTAGGGTCGAGGGCCCCCGTTGTCGGTTGCAGTTCCGGGATGTTTCACAGGGTCGAGGGCCCACTGCATCATCATTTGTAGTTCCGGGATGCATCCCAGGGTCGAGGATCCACTACATCATCACTTTTAGGATGTGTCTCAGGGTCGAGGGCCGACACACATCAGTTGCAGTTCCGGGATGCGTCCCAGGGTCGAGGGCCCACTGCATCATCATCAACTCAGTTCAAAGCAGCAGACAAGTCAAGTGGCAGCTGGCGAGCCAGGTAAGTAAAAATGCGTTGCATAACTTTGATAGGATTGTCACTGTTACACACTGCACAAGTCCCATCAAAGTGGGGGCGACTGTAGGCACTGCATTTTTGCATATAAGTCCCGATGATGAGTCTCGCATGGAGACACTACCTCTTTAATTATGGAAGCCGCGGGAAACGGACGTCGGAAGGGAAGAGTCAAGAATTGACATTTCTGTTGGATTTAATTCGCTGGATTTCTAACATGCTTGGCATCATTTTGTGTTGCTTTGATGTTTTCTCATCTCTTATAGTTTTGTTTATTTGGTTGTGAACTTGAATGAAAGATTGATGCATGTAAGTAAGCTTAAAATGGTTTTAAAGGCTTACTTTTGATTCTTTGGAAATCAAGTTGTCATTCTAGTGTTGTTGAGCCACTCCTTGGATTTCGTGACAGATATGTCTGAATCTAGAGAGTCTCACTAAT